>WAAE01048264.1:0-17633 GCA_013400495.1 Nicator chloris | reverse complement strand
AAAGCCACAGCTAGGATTGCAAGGTGGTTATTTTCAAACGACATTTTGACCCATCTCTGCCATTTATGAACATCACAAATCTTTCTCAGGTCTAGCACACTGGGTAGTTATTAAGGAAAAAAAATACAAGAAGCTGCACATCATCCATTTTGTTTTTTTACTGTACTGTCTCACACTGCTTCTCCTGAGCATGCACAGCACCAGCTACTTTTGGTGAGGGATTTTTACTGTGGGTTTTGGTTTCATTTGTAGGGGTTGGGGCTGGGTTTTTTAAATGCCTATGCCTCCCTCTTCATTTCTGTAGAGAGAATGGGTACCTTCCCCTACAAAGAGCAGGAACTGAGCTATGTATATGCAGATAAAAGAAACAGCAAAACTTTCCTGATGATTTCCCTGGCTCTGGTTCCCCAACAACTGCATATTTAAGGGTTGGGCACCACACAGTCTAAAGAAATCTACAGTCAAAACCAGAAAAAGAGTCTCATTTCCCAATCTGGTTACATCTCTACAGCTGCTGATGTTGGACATTCAGCTGGAGTTGAAGGCTCAAAAATAAAGTTCTCTATCTCTGGGATGTTTACATTCTGAAAGCTTGGAGATCTTCCTTTCAAAAGCAAATGAAAAAAGCAAACATTAAGATCCATGTGGTCTGTGTCAGGGAAGGGCTATAAAATGAAGTCCTCCTCTCAGCTCAGTGGCTTTGAATATTTCAGGTGGAATCAATTTAGTCATCTATTTAGGCAGATACACCACAGATTTAAGCATTTCATTACAAACAGAAGAGATCCAAGGCTAAAGTAAGTCCTGGATTTTCTGGATGTGCCAGGGAGAAATGAAAACCTCCTCAGTTGAGCCCCGACGTGGCTCACCTACTTACTGAGCACAATATTCTCCCAAGTAGGTTGCAACACAAAAGATCAATGTTATTTCCCAAAACCATTGCCATGACTACAATTAACCTTGCCTTGCCTCCACCAGAATCTATGTCTGCAGCCAGGCTGCAGGTGAGATGGTGTGTGGGAGCTGTCAGGGTAAGACGGATCCATAAAGCCTGTGGGACTGTGGCAGGATTTTGCACTGCTGCCTTAATAATTGAATAGGATTCAGGATCTTATCTTCATCTATCAGGTCTCCCTCTTCTCCCTCCAGCAGGACTGAATGAAAATACATGTGGTAGTAACATTGGCAGAACACAACAGGTTTTTCAGCAAACACCACTTTGAAAAGTAGGCAATGTCTTGAACCCACCAAACTACTAACATTTCACTGAGCGCTACAGACACCTCTGAAACAAAATTCTTTACCTCTGTCTGTCACTAATGTGGCACTATCAATGTACAGAAGTGACTACTGTCCAAAATTCTTCATTAGTCACTTGTCGTAAGTTCATCATACACCAGAGTTATACAGGTATTATACAGAATAAAACTGTATCAAACACAGGATGACCATGCACCACCAAACATATGTATTTTTCAGATACTGCTTTCACAGGAGAAAGGAGGAGTGACTGAGACTGGAGCTGCCACACCAAAGGAAGGGAAACACAATCACTGACAACTGCAGGGACAATCTATGCTCCTGCAATGCTGCAAGGAGAATATATTTGAAAACTCAGATCTGACAGGCTTTAAAGAAGAAGAAAGAAAAGAAGGATGTAATGAATTTCAAGCATGCTTCAGCTGGAAAATCCACTCTTCTCATACATACCTTCTCCATGTCAGCATGGAGAAAGAGCATTCAGCAGTTTTCCCTAAGTTCAGCATATACAGTAATGGGACTATGACCAGGGGAAAAAACCCAAATCAACAACTATGAGATGCAGTCTTTAAAAATGTTTGAGAGATTAGGATTTCTCTAGATTAATTTTTACTTCTTCTTTGACCACAAGAAAAATAATAAAGAAGAGCTTCTTTGAAGATTATACGAAGGTAGACCATCTGTGTCAGTCACACACATCCCTCCACTTTCTCTAAAAGGATGAGTTATTATTTCAAAGACATTCCTATATACCACCACGTGTGACAAGTCTTATAGCCCAGAGCCAGACAGAAAAAGCCATTTCAATTTCATTTATTACTTTACCACACCAGAGCTGAAAAGCAGTCAAAAGCACAGAGAGAAAACTCTGGACTTTATTAAGTTTTTGAACAGAAATGTTAATTCAAGTCAGAACTAAAGTTTCACACGATCTTTAAAGTTCAACTAAGCGATAGGACTCAAGCAACCAGTGTTATCAGATGGTAACTTAGCAGCTGTTGATAACAAGAATAAACCTGGATACCTGGTTATTTAATACATTTTTAGATTTCAATAAACTGCCTCCCATTTAAGACTTATAACAAGGCCTGTATTTATCTACAGCACAGCACAAGGCAGCAATGGGGTAAAACAAGGCAGCAATGGGGTAAAACACAACAGCTGGTGTTGAATTCACCTTCTCCAGGACAGGAGAGTTGTGTCTAGGCTGCTGTCAGGAGGTGGAGTCTGCTGGAGCTGGGCCTTCCTGGTACCTGAGGTCACCCAATCCTTGCTCATGCACCTTGATATTCGCATTACAAAGTGCAGATGAGGCGAGCTGCTACACAGTCTTTGTGATACTCTCCTTCAATTACCCCACACTTCACAGAAGGCAACTAAGCCCTCTTGTCCCTCTGAGTAGCAGCAAAACAGCCCTACTGCCTCTCACCCCTGTCCAGCTCTTCACTCTTGGAATATCAGAGTCTGTTCCCTCCATTAAAGCTGCCTGAGAAGTAATTCTTGAACATAGCAGACTCACATCTGTTATATCGAGAGCAACAACTGGCCCTCCATTATGAAACCCAGTGCTTTCTACTACACATTTAGAGACAGTTCACTCTCTATTAAAAAAAATCATAAAAAAGCAGTTTTTACAATATAAAAGCATTTATTAACAGAGCAGGAAGTCACACTTTGATTCATTTGACATCCTTTTATTCTTGCATCTGTGGATATCTCCACATCATACATGTTAAACACCTGTAGGAGACATCGATGGAATCATCAACTCCTCCCCAAAAATCCAATTAAAAACCACAGTGTTTGTCTCTAATAATTTAAGATAAGGAATAATAGGTCCATTTAGCATTTTACTGGATAACAGAGGGGAGGGAGAGACAAGATTATTCCAGAATTAACTCCCATTTTCGTTGTTAGCTATTGATGACTTTGATTGCCGTACATCATTAACTAGTTCCTCAACCAAATCAAAAAGCAGTAAGAAATAAAATGAGAAAAAACAACCCTGGGGCTATACTTGAAATGAGAAAAATGCACATATTTTTTACCAGATGGTTTTCCCTCTGAGTTACAAGTTTATAATATGAAATCATTACCATATCAAGTATTGCTCCTGTCTTGCTTGCACATGTTTTTGAATTCTAAGAAATCCTAACTGCTGCATCACCTGCAGCAGAGACTTTCAGGGAATGTTAAGAGCCAGAACATTAATATCTCCAATGTCAATCTGTTTATTGCACCCCAGAGTCAAAAACACCATCAGCTCTGCTATGGTCTCAAGCATACTCAGTGAGGTCAAATATTTGTCAAGATAATTTGTTTTGGCTGGAATGGAGAAAGTAAAGAGAAACAGACAGAAAAAGGCAAAAATACACCATTTTGTCAAGAGACGATGTTAAATTATGGAGCCTTGACTAGACAAAATATCTCATTAAATCAGTCAAAGGGTAGGCATTCAGAGTATACTTTTATGAGCCTTTGGGTGTGACATAAACCTGGAGTAAACCTGGATTAGCCAATGAAAAAATCCTGGCTGTAGTAACTTCATTCCTTTCTGAATGTGCAGACTTAACCCCTGCTTAAGTCAGAGATAATATCATAGATTCCCTCCACATAATTTTATGTGCTTGAAATACCTATGGAAGTTATTAATGAAAAATAAACATGACCTGTGCTAGATAAAACTGTAAGGCATCAATAACCTCAGTTCAGAGCCCAGCTGCTGAAGGACACTTCCAGAGGCCTTCATAAAGATGACTCTCACCCTTAGCAGGCTGGGCCCCCATCCCATGCAAACACGCTCCCACCTCAACATCCTCTGGGTAAGCATCTAAAATAAACCCACAAAAGTGTCTGAAATAAACCCTTATGAATCCTGTTCTAAGAGCACTGGTTTAAAGCATCAAAACGCCCTAAAGCTGGCCCATACACCTCTCTGAATGTGCATGGTTTTGTTCAGCCTCTCTTTAACATGCTGCAACCATGCAGTACGAGAACAGCCAGAGCGTTCCCTGTCCTACTCAGCAGTCCTCAGGAAAGCACAGTTAACATCTGTGACTCCATTTCTTTCAAAACAGACAGGACATCAGGCCTCATTAAAATGCCGTATCATGGTGTCAGCCTACGTTTCATGCCCTTTTGGGAACTGGTTTCTCAGAAACAGGGAAGCACAAATGTTTGGCCTTCTAATTCACGGCAAAGAATTATTTTACAAGACGTTTCAGTAAGTGAGGGTACCATATCAAATACCATCCCTAAAAAGAGCAAGAGCAAGTTGCTATGTATTTTTCAGCAATAATTAACTGACAATCAACCCTGCAAATGCCACTTACTTCCTTTCCTATGACAACTGTTTTACCTCTCATTTCAATATCCAACAGCCTGACAGACACAACGGCAAACAGCTTTCCAGATCATTGTCCCTGGACTCAAATACAAGCTGTATTAATGTCCTTTTCCCCAGTGTTAAATGTTTTTGATGGCTAAGAGAAAGGCTCCATAATGTAAGAGTTAGTTGCTGGATGAGGACATCCCACTGTGGGCTGTATTTGGCACTTCTTTACTATAATGTGAAAGCATGACACCCATTAGTATAATTGAGATTTACAAGCCTGCACAATGAAGCAAAACTTATAAAAGACCCAAGAGAGTGAACATAAGCTATCATCAACAGTGGAGAACTTGATGCACAAGCCATAATGCCATTACTAGAGTGTTTCTGCCTTTCCTGTAAAACAAAATTTTTGGCAACGTTTCGTATCCATGTAGTTTATCTATTGTATATTTTTATCTTACACTGGTTTTTGAAACTAAAAGTGAAAAGCCAAAACAAGTAAAGTTTCATCCTAAAACATGATACAGTCACACAGTAATATACTAAAAAATCTTTGTAAAGAAGAAATTGATGTAATGAAACCTTCAGGGTGACAGACATGCAGGTCTTAATTTCTTCAGCTTTTTATTAGGTATTTTAAAGGATCAAGCTTAGGAAGATGGCATAATTTTAATAACTTCATTTGCTCTGAACTACTGCTTGCGAAAGCACAATTTTTAAGAGTCTCTTTCTTTCAGTGCTGCTCAAATTGCAGTCAAAACCTGATAAATCTAAGCTACAGTTCTGCATTTGCCCCCCAGAGCTTTTCTCAAGTCCAAACTGAGTTTAAACACGACTTATCTCCCTGAAAGCTGCCCCCATGCTGCTGTGTTATTTTAAACTGATAGTCCTTGCAATCTCACCTTAATAAACAGAACCTACCTACATCCATTGACATCATGAACAAGTCATGCTACTTGCTCAGAAACAAGGACTGGTATTTACAAATTTCCCCAGAAGTGTCCCCAGCCAAAATGAACAAATGCCTAGGTCAGCAGAGATGAAGAATTAAAAAAACTCAACTGTTGTATGCATCTACCTTGTCTACACTCTTTCCACCCCTCAGACATTGATTACATAGGCAGTGAAACACATATATAAAATACCTCTTGGGAATGATAAATGACAAATACAACCTCTTTTATTAAATTGAAATGACTGAACTGTTGCCACACAGAAGAAAAAAAAAAAAAAAAACAAACCAACAAAACAAACCAGAATTGTTAACCCAAGTGCTCTTGTTCTGCAGATGGGAAGACAGTCCTGCAATGTAGTCAGTGAAAAATACTAATACTTTGAAAACAACTGAAGAAAGTGTTAAAGAGCAAAGCTTGGTCCCTAAATCTTTACATTTGTAGGGCCAGCAAATCTTGATAACTTGTATCCAAGAGTTGTAAAAGGAAAGGTCAAGAACACCTGGGAACTTAAGGTGGTGTTCAACAAATTTTGGAACATGACAAATTTTTCCTAGAACTCAGAAGACTCAGTGCTTGCACACTATGTACTGGAGGCACACAGCACATCACAGAACATCACAGTCATGTCAGCTTGACATGATTCATGGTGGGCAGCAAGGGAAAGAAGGAAGGACAGCTGATATTAACCAGACTGGTAAAGAATTAACAGCAGGAAGTATGGCCAAAGCCAACAGATCCTATCTAACGAGATTACATTTTTTACATTTTCTAATCACATTTCCTAATTAGATTGCAAGTCTGACGAGAAAACATACGTTTATGACACATTTAGGTTTTCTAAGGCATTTTTCTTGGCACATTTTTATGACGAATTTTTTTTTTTTAAAATCAATGCTATGCTCATTCCTCTGATTCAAAACCTGAAGTTACAATTATAAATGAAGAGCCATTATCAAGCAGGTGCAGTTCTACCAAAACTCTCTGGAGCGATCAATTTTGTCCTTTCTGGTGCTGAACGTCCATACAAAGATCTGAAAGACAACATGAAAATGTTCCTGGTCCCATCTGCAGACAGTACAAACACTACAGGAACACATCTTTCTCAGGAAGACAGCTGGTAAGACACACAGCCACCACTGCCATTTGTAATCTGAGATCCAGGAAACAGTCCAAATTTCTACAAGTTCAAACAAAAATTGACACAAAAGAGAAACTGTGCTTCTGGAAACAAGGCTGTCCTCTGCAAAGCAGGAACTCCGAGAGTCTGGGTTTCATCTCAGGATGGCTGAAAACTGTCCTTAACATAGGCCTGCAGTCAAAAGGGTTAACAGAACCCTGGGAGGTGCACAAGGGATCTGCAAATCTCTCCCAGCACTACCATCTCTTGTTGCAAGTGCTGCTTTACATCTCTTCTGATGGCAAAGCCACCTCTGCTTTGCCTAAGCAATACATTTCCTCTAATTTCACCAACATCCAGGCTTTTCCCAGTACAGAGGAGCTTTGCTAGAAAGCAGGCACCAGACTAGACTTGCTTTCTTTCTTCAGAGATGGCACTCCAAATTACAAGAAAAGGTATTCACTTCAAAATTGCACATTGCTATCTACTTACCACACAGTATTTTGTATTTTTCTCCATGGTCTTCTTGTCTGTACAGTTAGAGCTTAACTTACTCAAGATATACTTATTGCCACTCTGTTATTCTTTCATCTGTCAGTGTTGATTTGCTCACATGAGCAGACTCACATTTTCTCAGAAACACACTTTTCTTTGTGGCAACAGTGTCTGCCACTGCTTTGCTTCTCTCCAATCTTTCTATTTTGGCAAATCCAATGCTCCACTTAACTTTCTTTGAAAGGCACACACAGCTCCTGAAAATCGATGATCTGAACTGTCTAAAGCTGTCCCCATTATCAGCCCTCCAATTACGACTCCGTGATGTGTGTTTCCGCAGTGACACACACAAGGTGTTTTTAGGACAGAGTACAAAGGGGAAGGAAGGGATGTGCAGCAGCAAAGAATACCCTGTGAGTTTTAAACCAGGCTCAAGTCCGTCTTGTTCTAAGGACATGAACTTTCTATTTTTCCCAGTGAGCTTGAAAGCATTACCATGCAAGCAGGAACAACAGAAAAAAATACAACTGCTTGAAAATTAACTTTGATTATATTCCCAGGGGATCCTTCCCAACTGCCTTCTCTCTTTCTTACGAGCTTGTTATTTCAGTATCATCTGCAGCCTGCTGTAGTTTTCTGTATGCAATGAGATTGTTTTCTACTTTAAAATGAAAATATATTAGATTAATAAAAAAATGAAAAAAAAACAAACAAAAAAACCCCAACAAACAAAAAACCACCACCAACAAAAACCACCAAGCAAACAAACAATAAAAACCCCCTAACCAGTGTGGATGTGTGCAAGCTGTTCTGATAACAGAAGTACAGAAATTGGGAGTGTGCTGGTCTTGCATGCTCATGTCACACATCCAATTTCCACAGCTGTTTACACCTCATGAGATACAGCAATACAAAACAGTCTGAACTGCAGCAAGCAGACTTCCAGCTCTCACAGCCATCCCTTCACTGGTAACCTGCACCCCTCACTACTGCCCACAGACAAAGATGCTATTCCCAAATGTCCCACTGTCTGCTGCCTTACAACCTTTGCCTCTCATGCCTGTCTCTTCTAGTTCCTTACAAAGTTTATCAGACATGATTCCAGCATTTCCCTCATAGATTTGAAAACTTTCCTGTACTCTTACTTCTACCACTAGCAGTTACAGAGACACGTAGTTCACTTCAAATCTTCTACTAAGCAACACCTCCATTTTCCAATGGTACTGAACTCTACTTAAGTCCACTAGATACCAACAGTACTTCTACACACAGTTCTTGATAAAACCGCACAAGTAACCTGAGCTGCACTGAAGATGCTGACATTATACTCTTCAACAGAACAGACTATAGATCCCACTCTTGTGTGACTGTCATGTTGCCTAATAATCCATCCTAATAAATGGCAACATTATTTAAAAGCACTACATTCTTGCTTCACTATATGCAAGAAAATCTACATCAACATACTCAAAGATCCAAAACTCTGTGAGCATACAAAAGCATTCAACATCACACGGGTGTTTACCCTTTCCTTGGCTATGCAACAAGAGCAGAACTTGGCCCTTAGCTGTGACCAACTTTTGCAAATAATCTTATCATTTTTTAATGGCTGAAAAAATGTTTTGCTTGCGACAAAAATCCCCACTCTTCTCATACTCCAAAAGCCCCATGAGATAACTATGCCAAACTGCTGCTATACTATTAGATCTCTTACAGCAAATTCACATACAAAACCAAATCCTCTGCATCTAAATATTGCCTTTAATTTGTATTTCACAACTGGGTTGGGCAAGCAGCCACTCGGTTGGCTGGGCAGAGGAGCCAGCTGGCCAGTTCATGGAAGGAACCTGTCAGAGACTGCCCACAGAGGTGGCCAAGAAAACACAGCAGGGTCTCCAGCAGCACCCACGGATCCCTCGTGGCCACCCACCACACCGACTCACCCTGCTGCCCAGCTCTAACTATCACTCCTCCCACCCCTGCCCTGTCCTCACAACTCTTCTCATCTCTAGTAGGAGCAGGTCTGCCCATTTCCCAGATTTAAAAAATGTGGCACAACTGATGAGTAAAAATCAATGCATTTTATAACCTGGAACTACTTTCTTTTTCCCAGTTGTACCCACAGAATGAAAATGCCCCTCTGGGTAACCTTTGTTCTGGTGACACATAACACAACACACAGAACTGTGTCACAAGTCAGCCATTAAGTTTACACTGCTGCAGAAGACAGGCAGCACATTTCATTCTTCAGCATTAGAGTAAAACAGAAGAGCTGGTGCCTGCCTCAGCCTCCATACAAGACAGATTTGGAAGTACTAGGCTGTGTTTTCTGTGATGTTATCCAACACTTACGCAGAGTCAAACAATTAGAATTTCTTGTTGCTCACATCAGGTTCACCCCTCTGTTTTCAATACAGCTGCTGGACCACAAATTAGCCTTTCAGAGATCTAAAAAGAAAGCAGAGACTACAGAGTAAGCACCATGTCTGTTGTCTGACTAAAACCAGTGCAAGTCTATGTAGAAAAGAATCCAAGCCAGAAAGTAAATAGTTTGCTGCCTCACATACTTTCTCACTAACTTCTTAAAGTGAAAGATGACCCCAAAAGCCTTTCCAGCCCTGGCAAACTGCTCAGAAAATAATTCTCTGAAGAGTTAATTTGGCTCTTACATTGCAGAATTTAGCATGCGAGTACAGAATGCCCCAGCTTCTCCCTCTGCAACTCCAGTGCACTGTGATCATGTAACAAACCAATGTAAGATACCTGATCTAACTTCAGCAACAGAAAGCAAAGAATTTGAATCCTTCATGAAACCAACACCAAAAAGATACATGATAGTCTTAGAACCTGTAGCACTATTAAGCCTTTTGGACAAAGGGTTAGTGAGCTCCAGGGCACTGTGGGCAGCACCTCCAGTCACTCCCAGGTTTCCTGGCTCTTGCTGACAAGCAAGGATACGGCCACGGGAGACACCAACAAAAGATGGAAAGCAGTAATTGGAGCCTATCTAATTGCAAAAGTCAGAGGCTGTATTTAGACTAACTTGTACCCCCATCACCCCCACACTCCCTTGGTGTACAGGACCTCTCCTCTCAAACAGCCTTCTCCTGCAATCAATTATTTCTGGTACTGCCCAAAGGCGCCACAGCACTTTGCTGGAGAGAATAAAAGGATGCCACTGCTGGGGGAAAGGGGTGCCCAGACTATATCCAAATCCAGTTCTGTCCTTGGTTTTGGACCGGAGAAGTCATGCAAGCAGTTGGCCCCACCTGCAAGCAGGGGTCAGAGAAAGCAACAAGTCAGAGCAAGGGAAGAACAGAAGAGGGCTGAGCCACACCACACAGGGCAGAGTGAGAAGTCACACCCAGCTGCTACTACACTAAAGAGTTGCACTCACAAAGCAACACAGCATCAGTGTGTCACCCATGAAGGGTGTCTTAAGACAAGGTTATGTGAAGACAGAAATGTTAATTTGCTTTGGACAGCATACACTCTAACGGATACAAAATACCACAGCAACTACAGCTAGGACCAAAGCAAAAGGAAAATTTTAAGAGAAATTATTTTCCTGTTACATACTGATAAAAACAATTATGATGGACTCGCGTTCTTTAGTGCATCCTGCCTGAATGATGCAGCAACCCTCACTGGTCTGCTCAGAGCTTCCTTTTAAATGAAGATTGGCCAAGAAGATGTGATACAATCACTGCTTCCCAGGGTTCATTGTTTACAGTGGACAGATATGAAATGTATTTGCATCAGTAGGTTGATCTCAGAATGGGACATAGAAAGATGTTATAAAAACATCCTAAGCCCTGCTTGCACCTCATGCTTGTCTCTTGACTTTCACTGGATCAAACGCCAAAACACTTGCTGTTCTGGGCACCACACATTTCTCATACCAATGTGCTGAGATGCATTCCCCTGCTTTTCTGAGCTAAACCACCCAGTAACCTTTCCTTGGTTTCCCCATAGGAAAGAGGTTGGGCAAAAGTCTGAGGAGGAAAGGATGATACTGGATGGGGTCCAGAGCATAGTCCTCATGCAAACCCTGTTTGCAGGATCCACTTCATTTTCTCTTGCTGTATACCTGTGGTGATCAGCAGAGAAACAATTAATACTAAGGAACAGAAATGCCTCAGATGGGAAGGCAGACAGGATACCCTGAAATAAACCCTTTGTACACGTGCTTTTCACCTAGAACAACTTTTTCTGCCACAAACAGCATGTGCCAGATTCCCCAGCTGCAAAGCTGAGTTACACCACAGCAAAACACCCCTTGATGCAAGCCCTACAGGAATATTGCCATGCTCACTCTCCTCTGGACGTACACACTCTGTGCTGCCTCAGATTCCGTGCACAACAGTTCCCAGACAACTGAACTTTATGGCTGCCAAGATTTTTCCTCTGCAATCAACTGCATGAACAACGCCCTGTCGTTTTCCTTTTTTTTCCCCTTGTCTTAAAGTTCTGTCTCCCCTTTACTTCCTGTCTCCCCTGCCTTCCTGTATCACCCACAAGTGTGTTAATTTAGCTCATATTAGGTATCTCCCTTGGTTCAGGAGCCTTTGGGTAATCAGAGGGCTATATTTCGGGATGATGTTGGTTTTATTACTTGTATCAATCACATTATGTAGACCTATACAAATACAGGTACACGTACTTTGCACCCTGGAGTACTATCTTCATTTTCAGTCTTTATACCCTTAAAAGAAAGGTAAGGTTGAAGTGAACGAAGACCATTCATGAAGGACACAAGATGTTTATCAATCACATAAACAAATGAGATTTATTTCAGAGCAGTGCTGAAAGGGGATGTCTTGACTTCCTGAAATCTCACTTTCATAGAGGGCCACGTATGTCTAAGTCATGTTCCACTGTTACCTTATCTCTTATGTTACAACTTAAAACTTCATTTATGTTTTCTTAGTTTCCCAGGCCTTCCCATGGAGGTCAGCCTGCTTGTTTCAAGAACAGACTGGGAATCCCCACAAGTCACTGTGGTCTCAGTGTTCGAAACAGAACTCGGGCAGCTAAAAACATGACAAGAAGGGAAACCCTCAATCTACAAATCCAGTTGTCAGTTCTACCTTACAAAAACTAAATCTCACATAGGAAGAAAAGGACAGTATCAGACCAACAGCTCTTACCCCCATCCTATTTCTCAAAACTGCTGAAAGCAAATACCTGGGGAATAGCAAAACAAGATATGGTACTTCCCACAGATTCTTAATCTTTTTTTAAATGGAGTGATGAGAAATGCCTGCTGTATCCTGAGTGAACCTTTAGTCACATTTTCCCATATTTTTCTAATCTCTGCTCAAATCCTAGGATCTTTTTCCCTTTTTCTTCCTCCAAGATAACATCCGTCTACTAACAAACTACCGCCAAAAAAATCCATAAAGTATAAAGCAAATATATTTAAGTCTTAGTCTCACACTTCTAACAGATTAACTTTTAAGGTAGAAATGTCTATTATTTGCTAAGTCTAGGACTCTAGGCTCCACACTATGACACCTGAATTTTCCCCTCTTCAACTTCACGTCTACCATTTCCTGGTTTAATGATACAATATCCCGGTCATTCCCCGTACTGACGATACCTTCTAGATCTGCATCCTGAGCAAAGGTCATTACACATTATCAAGTCTTGTCCCATGAGTATCAATGAAAATTCTAAATAAAAGCAGCTCCAGAAGAGAGACTTAAGGGACCACATCAAGAGTCTGTTTTCTCCCAGTAATACCACAGAACTGCAATGTGTCACCCCAAGTGACACCCTGCTCCGAAATGCAGAGCTATCAGCACCCTTGATTCGTTTCAAATACGCAAGAGGAAAAGCTACACACAAATAAACACATACTCACCTTGCCAGCTGTCCTTAGCCCAGTTACTGGGATGCAGCCAGGTGGGCAGGGAGGATGATGGGCAGTTCCCAAACGCCTCCCCAGACTCCAGTTAGCAATGTCAGGGTGGCACTTCACCAATGGTAGATGTACCATGCAAGCATAAATTAGTGACCTGATTTAATTCTACAGTGGAATGACAAATGACAGTGAAGAATACTACTCCATTCCCTGTGGCATTGCTTCAGATCCTATACAGATAAACAGGTCAATCTACTGCCATGTTCAGGTTAAACTCCTCAAGGTTAAAATCAGGTTTAAAAAGTTAAGAAGAAAGGCCCTAAGAACCCTGGTTGAAGCTTAAGGGTTGGGGGGGGAGGGTTAGCGGAGGTTTTCTGCTTTGAATTTCTGGTTTTATTTTTAATTTAGATCATTCTGATCTCCTAACCTGTACACAAAAATAGCCTGTGTGAGGGCTAAGAATGCCAGCAGGAGATGGACAATTTACATTCCTACACTTCACAGAAATCCATCCACTGTGAGAATCTGAGCTATTATGCCTAATGTGTTTTTCTCATTTGGGCTTCTAATTCACAGACCATTTGTCCACTTACAGACTTTGTACATCACTTCATCTCTATGTTCTACACCTTGAGTCTTCACACTGGATAGTCTGGATGAATAATGGTTTTTAATTCAATTGTTACATAGGACTTTATAGTTCAAAGAACAGAAGTTCTTAGGAATGGCGAAACACAGAACATTTGTCAAAGGATGAAAAAATGCAACTCAGTTCAGCTAGCTCCAGTCTCCATAAAGAAGCTTGACATAAACAAACTTGGCTTGTTTATATTCTAAAATATCTAATTGTCATTCAGTCCTTTACAGAACATATTTCTTGAGAAGTGTTATGATAATCAACTTAACTAGAAATAGTACCATATAAAGCAACATTCACAGCCATAACATGAAGAGACCATGCCAAAAACTGCTCCTCTGCCTTGCCAGAAGATGATGTGTCCTAATTATGAGAAAATGGGCAAAAAGATAACACAACTGGGCTGGAGATAATATTCCTTTCCAATGACCAAAGCAATTCAGAGCATAGGTGTAAAATCAATTTAATAGCCTAAAACCTCACCTTGGTAAATAACTGCAGCTGATGATCTGGCATGAAATTTAATGAATTTAATGTTATCTGTATTTTATCTTACTAAAACATCACTATTAATTTTTTTATTCTTTGAACACACAGTTACCAATTTCCTGGAAGTCAGTGATTGCTACTGCAGGCAGGGGCTTTGTGGTTACTCGTAGCTAATTTACACTCTCCAGTTTCATCCCCTCCTTAGAGCTGGATTGCTTTCACAGGTGCAGTAATGGTCATTCAGCTTCGTAACTCTCCTTGGCATTTCTCTCATGAACTGCTACTGCTCTCAGACTTTTGATCTTTCCAAAGCCAAGTGAAATCCCTTTCCTGATTTGAAAGAGAACACTTAATTGGATAAACAAGTGGCGTGTTGTCTCTGTAGCTTAGCTAGCAATAAAATAAGAAACATGCAGTTCTCTGTGTAAGGAGAAACCTGTACTTTTCTAATTTATCCCTTTTTTTTTCTGACAGCTGGGACTGGGGTCCTGCTTCCAAGAAGCAGCAGTAGCTTGTGCTGTGCATTTTGATGAAAAGAGGATTATAACACACCTCTTGTATTTTGACAAGCATCTGCCACCAGCTGTGATTTAACTACATTATATAAAGATACATCAAAAAAATCTCAGCAAGTACTCTGCCACTCTGAACTGACATGATGTAATAAGAAATACAGCTTTTCCTTTTAATTGTAAGTTATTTAGAAAAAGACAACAGCTGTTGTAAAATATGCAGGCAATGCAGTTCGAACACTTTGGTGTTGTCTGTAGACATGGCAAAAACAGTTTAACCAACATTAAGATCTACTGAGGCTCTTTGAGCATAAAGATCCAACAAAGGACATCCAGACTCCATACAGAAAATAATGCCAGAAAGAACCTGTATTTAAAAGAATTTCTTATGCCTCATGGCAGCAACAACAACCAATGTTGCTTTCCACTCCACACACAACAATCAAGAGAAGGCACCTATATTAAAAAACAGACATGCTAAAAATACTCTGGGTTGGTGAAAACCTGCTATATACCCTGTGCCATAAGAGTGGCCAGAGTGGATTGAAATAAAGATCCTTCCAACTCAGTAGCCTTCATCAGCAGGCATGAGCAGGTTTTTATGGAAAGGCTGCAAGAACAGAGCAAAGATAAAAGGACACAATCACTGACCTCCAGATGTTCTGGAAACCTTCCAGTTTGGGATGTCTTGAGTAAAAGGCTACTTTCTCATCACTTTGCTGGAGTTCTTCTCCACCACTTTACCATTTTATTTCATTTCATCACTTTATTTCATTTTATCCATTTACTTCCCTGCCATTCAAGATACCTCATTGTGTAGAAATTTACCCATCTTCTACACAATATAAATGATAGATTAGATCTCACAGTTAGCAATTCAGCAATTTCATACTAATTCATTTGGAAAAGCAACTTAATGGTTTTTGTGGTTTTTTTATTAATAATGAAGCTTTTTGGCTATGGCTTTTCTTCTTCAGCCAATTTCCTTGTCTTAACATCTGGATTAAAAATTAGTTTACAATCTGTTACACAGGATATTAGAAAACTCTAAGAAGCTATTAAAGAGAGTAAGGACAAAGGACAACTAATGAATTACAGAAAACTCCTGAGAGTGAACAGCTGGACAAGAAAGAAAAAGAAATGTAATTAATAGACAAATGAAAATTGATACAGCATTGTACAGTGAAGAGGGAAAGGCAGCTTATGGACTCTGATCTACCTGCTACTGTGCAGAAAGAACCTGAGCTGCAGTTTTCATGAGGAAAAAAAATCAGAACTATATAATAAACAAATCTTAACAGCTGTCCAACAAAGCTGTCAAGTGCTTGGAATTACCAAGAAACAAAACAAGTAATTAGGCATACACTATGTCACTGAGTAAACAATCTCAAGCACTATGCTCAGTGTTTGACTGTTCAATGTGTCCTCCATGACAACAACTCCGGGAAGCATCAAATGAAACTGACAGAAAAAGCTAGTGAAAAATAAATGAAGATACATCTAAATCAACTTTACGTGTTACAATTAAGATGTAAAAATTCATATTTCTAACACTGAGTAAAGGAATGCCCAGATAATATATGAAATACTAATTCAGCAATAAGTTTTCCTCCAAAAATGTGATCTGAGTTGAAAAAAGAAGCACAGCTAACCAAATGGGAGATGTCCAACTGCCATGTTCTTCCTCCTATCTGGATATTTACTCAGTCACTGCTGGACAGAGGATGCTGGATAAGACAGACACTCACCCTATCCACAGTCTGCATTTTTATGGTTTTGACCAGATTTGGTCCACTACTGTTCTAGATAAGAAAACAGAATTAACTCTACATAAAGATTAGCAGATGATTGAAGTTTGACTGATCATTTAAAATTGTCTTTGTTTCAAATAGATACATTTCAAAACGGGGCAGGAGGGAGGAGTGAAATTTAAAAAAGAAATCTTCAAACCCAAAGCTGTGTCTGCATGAGCCTTTATTGTGAGTTCCAACCAGAACTAATTTAGATCTACTCTTGGGCTTTCCATGCATCAACAAGCAGTTTATTAGGGATTTGCTGTTTGCCATGAGAACTGGAACACACCATGAAACCTGTGAGTTTAAACACAGCCACTGTTTAACCAAGACCACCAGCTTTTTCATGACTACTTACTCATTTGTAATGCTTGTACTTTCCCAGAGCACACCTGGAGCCAGTGTGCATATAAAGCACCTAAATATCCCAGACTAAATCACTAAATACTTAAATTCTGTTGCAATTAACAAATGAGTTGTCTAAGTCCATTTTTAAGCACCGAATTCTTGAAAAAAACCAAACACAACAATTTTTTTGGCCACAGGTTGGTAACAAACAGTACATACAACAGGACAGAAGCCTTCTCAGCACACCAAATAGACCTGAGCCCAAGAGCTTTAGCTGCAGTGCGGCTGCTCTGCAGTGAAAGAGCTACATGTATGTATACAGATTTTTGTGTGTGTGGGTGTGGCTGATGTTTGTGTAAATATAACCAAGTTTTGATGCTCACATTGTGCAGAGACTGCAGCTGCTCCTCTCTGACAGACAAAGAGAATTGAAGAGGCCATCATGAAAATGGAGCAAAGAAAAAAAATTCTATGAACAGCAGAACTATCAAATCTTTGTTCCCCCACAGATTTGCTTCTCACATGTGCTCCATTTTTCCAATCAAAGCAATCTCCTCTAATCTCTCCTGAACTCTCAGTGCTCCTCACCACCATCAGGGACATGGGTAGCACTGCACCTCACCCAGTAACAACTTACAGCTGTGCTGAGCCACTGGCCAAGCTGAGTGTGCACATCCATCATTTCACTGGTCAAAAGTTCCCACCTTTACCTGCAAAATTCTTAAAAACTTAATGGCTTTGATACCCCCACTTCCCTTTCTGAGAATGAGCCAGAAACTTTCAAAGATAATAGAAGATACTAAAAGAAATAAAGAACAGACCATTT
>WAAE01048104.1:0-11934 GCA_013400495.1 Nicator chloris | reverse complement strand
AAAAAGAAGAGGAAAAAAAAAGATACATATATTACATCAGAACAAAAGCAGAGACTTGGAGGAGTAAAACATTAGTTCTGTAAAAATTACCATCTCATAACAAAGGGACACATCTGAATATCCCTCAAAACACGAGTAGAGAACTCATTTGCATGTCTGTAATGTATTAGATATTGGACACTTCATGATAAATTCACTGTTTCACATTTAAATGCCATATAAAATGATTCAATGTCCACAGTACTGAGACCTCCACTAGCCATGCCCACGTGAGCACAACAGGCAATCTTTTCTTTCTTTTTCTGTGCTATTCTGTGCTCTAAAACATTTGCTCCTGCATTTGATGCCAGCTTTAGTTGGGGAGCCTTCAGTCATGGCTGTCTCCCCACACTTACAGTGCCAGTTGTCACAGGGCTCTCCTCATGACTGCAGTCTTCAAGAACCAATATGATGCAAGCAACCCAGCAACAACAGTGCAGGAGGAATGAGGAGTAACGCTCAGTCTCTGAGCTCTCTTACCTCTTTACCACCCATGGCTTCAAACATCTTCTCCAGCTGCACCCGCAGTTGTTGGATGTTGTTCATCAGGATGCAGGGCTGAAGGGACAAAAGCAGGTGACTGTCACTGCTCAGGATGCCAACACATTGTCACAGTGGGAGACCTTGTGCCTCAACACCCTTCCCCAAGTACCACCAGATCTGAGGGTTACATAGGAGGCAGGGCATGCACAGATTTCAGCACTCAAATATGGTCAGTTCCCAGTTGCCGAATACTCAGACAAACAGACCTCTCAAGTATCAGATCTACAGAGCAATCTATGCTCACTTTTGTTGGTTTTTGTTTTTTTTTTTTTTGATATCACACAACACAGAAGTGTGGAAGTTAATTTCAAGGGGACCTGACAGCCTCCAAACTTTGCATACCATCTTCAGGACCTGTTTTTACTTTAGCTCCAAGGCAGAATTCAAACTTCAAAAGCATCCAAATGATGACAAAACTAACACTGAAAATATTTACATCATCACCATGGCCAGGTGCAATGTGAGACTGGTTTCATCAGGACAATTACATTATTCTTTGGGGGAAAAGAGAAGCTCAGCATAACTCACTAGTTTCTCCTTGGAACAGTAGGACTCAAAGCTCTTGGAGAGTATGTCAGCATACTGCATCAGCACTTTCCCAATAGTCTGTGAAGACAAGATGTGAGCATTGTTACTTGTCCTCTACCACTGCTGAAGAACTCCAGGAAGGAGAACAAAAAAAATCATACTGTCTTACACCCCATTAAGAAAAGATAAACATTTGGATGCTGAGAGTATTACCTTAGCAAACCTCCTATTGTAGTGGGCAACAATGACAGGGTCTGGGCACTCCAACTTCTTAATGATCTCAAAGCTCTGGTTGAGCTGGGTGAACACATCCACCACTGAGCAAGAGAACAGAGCATGCTCGGATGTTTGCTGGAACTAAAACAGAAATACAAATAGCCATTGTCAAATGGAAAGATCTGAAATATACGCACCCATGGGTATTTCCATCATCTGTCGCACTGAAGGCAGGGTAACTTTACCAAAACCTACATCTTCCTCAGAACTAGTCAAAAACTCTTCAAAAGGCCTAGAGGAGATAAATAGCCTTTTTTGGTTGGATTGTACATTTACTGTCCCTCGCTAACTATGATTATGACAAGCACCAGGGAAATGTACCATGATGTTGAGATCCTTAATGCAATGCATGGTTTGCCTGTCAGTTAATGAGGAAAGAAGGAGAGAGTAAAGAGCTATTTTAATTTTTTTTTCAGATTTAGGTATTAAACAGAATGTTGCATGAGTATCACAGACTACAGTGCTAACAGTCACTGAATAAGAAGAAAGCTCTTCTCTCCATTGGCGATACTCAGCAAATTAAGAGTAAGATTGGTCTGTCAGTGGATTAAGGTCACATTCTGACTGCATGACTAAGCACACGCAAAGTGCCTCCGTTTTCAATTCCAATTACTTCTCCCAAATGGAGAGAGCCGAGAGAGCACCATGCCACTGGCTGATAGATAACCAGCAGCAGAACAGACAAAAATGAATGATATGCACCTTGCTATTAAAAAGTTCTCTGTGACCTGTAAAGTACTAAAATAAATGAGTTTCCCAGTTGTTTAGCAAGCAAAAAAGACTTCATCCTCCACTTGTAAGATAGATGAATTTATAGTGCTTTATTTGGGTCTGTGCACTGAACGATGTAGCACCAAGTCATAAACTCAGAGTGACCTACGTACCCCATCTTTTTTATCTCTCTCCAGAGCACCATGCAGAAAATCTAAGGAAACATCTTCATTTTCATCCAGCCACTGCATCACAAACTGCTCGAACCACCTGCAGGGGAGCAAAGACAGCAAGTTACAGCAGGAAGAGGAGCAACCCAACTCCAGCAAGCCTTGTCAAAGCTCAGATGCCTGAATCCTGCTGTCCCAGCATGCAGTTCCCAAATATACCTGCACCTCTACACAAGCTAACAGGGCCTGTACCATCACTTGGTCTGGTTCTGACCTGTTTTTGTCCTTCTTCCTGTCTTTTCTCTTCGTGGTACCTTCCCCTTTACCCTCCCTTGAGAACCACCTTTAACTTTGCTTCACCTCAAAGCACTTTGTCATTTTTTTCCCCTGCCATCCATATTCCAGGGAGCACAAGGAAGACCTCCACACCCACAGGCACCTGTCTTGCTGCTCACTTGGGTGTGCCAAATAGGCAATGTGAAAACAGGCAAGCTGAGAAGCAGCTTCAGTGATGGGATCTGACAGCTGGTCCCTCTGTCCTCTGCTCCAAGGGACACACACAGGACAAAAGGGGGTGCGTGTGTTTTTGTTGCCTGTGTTTAAGCAGTAACATAGCACTTATAGCCTTATTTAAAATGCCTGTCTAGAGTTTGTTGCATGCAAGTGCCAATGCAGCACAGCTGAAGCAAATCTTAATTTCAAATATTACTAAACATCATTCACAAACAAAAGAAATGTCCATGTGTAATTTAGCCCATACAAAAGATTATTGTATGAGCTTTACAGAGTACAGCCTTCTCTACACAGGCAGCTGTGTTCATACAGATTGTGCTAATTGTGGGCTGAGTTTGCAAAGAACATGAAAGCATGTGCCAGACATGAGAGGGAGATCAAGAGCAAATTCACAGGCAGAGCATACCAGATAGCCTTAAATAATCTCTACGCTTTGAAATATAAAGCACATCAATGCTAATATTGGAAACTGTAACTGACACAATGTTAAAATAACAACAGCAACCTGTCTATGCAGCCCTATTTATTATAGACAGCAACAGTGGAACACTGTCACAGACATATGGACTTCCTGTATTCTGGAAGAATTCCTTTTGAATGGCACTTTAGGCTCCTAAAAGTCAGCATATGTTGAAGTCTGCTGCAAGTTTCTCGAGCTTTCAACGTTTTCTTTTAAACTGTAATAGTGTATTTTAAACAGCTTAAGCTTAGAAAGAAACTCAGGCAGTTTACAAGGAAGCAACCATACATCTTCCACCTGTTTCACAGTTCCCAGGCTATGAGTTGCTGACTGCTTCACATGTCACAGGTCAACGTGCAGGGAAGATTACTTGTTTGCGCCAGAAGCCACAGTTTTCACTCTGAGAAGGAGAGTGACTTCCTGATTATCATTCATCCTTAGTTACTGCACCACATTCACAAGAAAGCGCCATTTGCTGTTGAGAACTCTAACCATTTTTATGGATACCGTATGTTGCTACACAAAATCAAGTGCCTCGGTATACCTAAATGTCTTGTCAAATTGTCTAAGCAAAGGTGGCAGAGAAAACGGTACTGTTGGGTGGGTGGGAATGGTGTGTTTGCTCCCCCTCTCATAAAAGAAAGCATTACCTTCAGGAAGAGGTTTACTATGAATGTTGAATGAACCTGTCAGATCAGGAAATTCTGTAAGTACATCTGCAAAGCCAGCCTCAATTTTGTCCTTTGGCTGACAGAAAAACCTGAGAGATGCAAATAATTTATAAATACTTCCAGTCCACGTGTACATTCAGGGCCAAATTATGCTTTGAGCTGTAACACAAACCTAGAACCATCTTAGGCCAAATACCTCTTATAATATTTTACTATCAGGTCTTGGGCTCCTGAGCAAGTCAGGGGGACTCTCAAGGACTACGAAGGCAACATATCCAGAACAATATGCAAAATTATCTAGCACAGAAATGAGTAAGAATAATCTGAGTTCATGCATATATAACTTTAAAGTGTTGTTATATGGCAAGCACCTTCTCCCTTATCTGCTTCAGTTATTGGTCAGGAAGCAAACTCTGAAATGAGTCACACACCAGCGGCTCATGGTGCTGCTTCAGAGACATTCTGTGCTCACAGGGGTCAGCACAGCCTGGCTCCAGATGGCACAGCCAAACTCTCCAAACAAGGTCTGCACAGAATACACTTCAGTCCTGCCTGCTGGGAAAGGCAGCAGCACTTCAGGACTGAATGTAAGTTCACCTCTACTGGCTGCACAACAGCGAGGTAACACAAAAGGCTACCATTTCAGTTTGGCCATGAGCCTGGCTCCATCAGGGTCACACTGCAGGTAAATTTATCTTGCTCATTTGCTGTGGGTATCTAAGGAACAATCTCTGTGCCTTGGCAAAAGCTGAGCAAGAAGGCAGGCAGGGTTCCAATGAGTAAAAGAATAAATACTGTGATGAAGGGAGTCAGCATAAGTCAACAGGATCTCAAAGGAAGGAGTATCCTCCCCCACCAGAGAGAAGGTAGGTTCCAGTACAGCTACAATGTTACCTGCATGCTAATAACAGTATTTAAACAAAGCATAGAACATGTATTTACACACATAAAAAGCTGGGGTTTTTCAGGAATGACACTTCACAGCTTTTAGCTGGCAGAGAGGAAGTTTTGAAGATTCACTCCCAGTTACATAGCTACTTCCATTCCAGAAAATGCTTCTGAGTTTCAGAAAATAAAGGGAGTACAAAAACTTCAACTTCAATACTTTGGACCCCGCACTTTGTTCAACCATATCTCAAGGCTACCAGGAACATGGTTCCTCAGAGTTCATAAACTGGAAAAGTGACTTTGTGCCTTTTGTCTGACAAGTAGCCCAACCGTTCTCTGGACAGCAGCAATTTAGTTTCATCTAAGGAGTTTCCCAGTGTGCAAACCTGTCACGTGGACTCCTTTGTTTAAGGAAGTTTTGAGGCTAAAAATACTTGAGATGAAACAAATCAAAGGACAATTCATATCAAGGGGGTATTTTGTGACAGGTGAAGGTTACAGTTGAGATAAACATCACCTATGTCTGACAATGTGGCTATTGTACTGAAATAGGAGGGTGAAGTAACAAAGCCAGTAGCTGCAAATGCAGGAGCACTGAAGCTCTACCGCAAAGGCCAGCAGAGCAGAACAGACTGCAGAAAAAAACTGAGCATCATTATCCTGATTACACAGGAGAAAAAGAGAGATTAAGAATATCTGATGGCTTGCATGAGACTGTCCTGTCTCAGAGGCACAGCAAAGAGAATGGGGCTTCTGAGACGGTCACTCCAGCACCCTGCTCACTGAATTTATGCCTCTTGCTGACCTGATTTCTTTATCAGGCCCACAGCCCACACCGAGCAACTATGCCCAACTGCCTCAAGTCTGATCAGTATGCAGCTAGCACCAGGATTGAGGGACTGCAGGCACAACAGCACGGCATGACAATTCAAAGTGCCAAACTGGACTGAAAAACAGTCCAGGAAAAATGTGTTTGTCAAGAGGGGCAAAGTGCTGCATTTAGACAGCATGAAACAGTCATGTACAGGGTGGGAACAGCAGTGTGGTGGGACACAATGCTGAGGGTGCCTGCAGACCAGCCACTGGCCCACTGGGAGCACCACCAATCAGCAATATCTCTGAATAAAAGAAAAAAAAAGTTGTTGTCAATACAGTACATGAGAACAGCAGCACTGCCTGCAAGGCGATGCATGGCAACATCTAGATGAAACATCAATATTTAAGGTCAAGTGTTATGTTCAGACACAAATTGTCTGGAAAGAGGTGAGTAAACCTCACTTAGAAGGAAAGCTAGGAATAAACAAGAACCAGCAGAAGGCCATAAAGAAGCATGAGCAAAATAAATTGTAAAACAGGAACAATTTATTCTCTATGTGCAGCCTATAACAAGCTCAAGAAGCAAGAAAGATTTGGAGCGGGTGAAAAGAAGAGTGTATGTTAAATCCCCAAAACCCAGTGGAGGAGTAACAGTGAAGCACAGGATAAAAGGAGTTGTGGAGCAAACATCATTGAAAGTTTCTGAAAATCAGTTAAAGCACTGCTAAGACCCAGGATACCTGCTGTTGCATGAGGCAAGTGTGGGACTCTAGCTACAGCATTATCTCCAGGTTGCCCAGTCAACCTTTGGGCTCATACACCTTCTCAGAGTCTTTTGGTCTCATACACCTTCTCCAGGTCTCAAATCTATTGTTACTCTTTTTAAGTTAGAAGTTGCAAACAATTGCTTAGAGCTCAAGAGTGACAGCTTATCTGATGCTTCCAACTAAGCCATCCAGTCTTACTAAGAAAGAGAAAACATTATCTTTGCTTACAAATCCTCTTGTGTGTGTGTACACATGGCATCCATGTACAGTGTATGTGCATAAAACATATCTGTAGGCACACATCTTATATTCAAGAACTGCCCACACGGCAGACACTGAGTAGCCTGAAGTCTGTCCATGCCATTGCTGAGCTTTGGAAATGTTGGGACATACTGTACAATAATGGACTGAGTTGGGTGAGCGGCAGTGGCACAGAAGACCACAGGGGACAAACACACACATAAACACAGAAAATGAGGAGGTAAGAAATGATGTATCTTGAAGGCAGCCACAGGAGAACCAAATGGCCATCCTACTGCCAAGGTACCAAAAGGAAGCAGATAGTGGGGATTTACTACAGGAGACATAAAACACTCACGCTGGATATTCAGGCACTTTTCCCTTGAAGGCAGGCAGATCACGAACGTATTCGTTGTACAGCCACTTCACTTTGAAGTGTAAATTCATATAGTCTGCACTCTTACACAGCCTGTGTTTCTCATGCTCTATAAGGAAGGGGAAAAAAAAGCAGTTAGGTCTGAATTCACCACTGTCACCATACCAGGCACAGGAAGGGCTTATGAAGCATGTCTGCACAATGCAAGGGTGTTGAGGATGAAGGATCTATAGAGCCGCAAAATCTACACAACACAGGATTTTGGCAGCAGGCAGGAGTTCGTGGAGGTTGGGACCACTGGGGCTTTGGAGGTTTTTTCTGCTGCTCTAATTAATACTTCCATTTGTTGAACATTTTTTTTTTTGTGTCAAAGCAATAAAAACAGAGCAATCTCTCATGGCCTTTTCATTTCATATACCACAGTTGAGACTCCATCTTTGCAGGCGGAAAATCAAGGTGAGCAAATCTGTTCATTCTTGGATATAAACAAAGGCAATACCAACATGTTACATTACATCCCCTATGAGACAAGAGTAGAAAGCATCAAGAGTTTGACAGTGTGACTCAAGCAAGATGAAACAAGCTACACAGGAACTGGAGCCTTCCCTCCTCCCGTCTGGAGAACTTGATATTCCTCTTCCATAAAGCAGGGTCTGCTGCCAGGTTTCCTTATGATTTTGTACTCAGGCAACGCTGGAAAAATGCAGTTTCTCCCTGTGTAACACCCATATGTCCACAACACAACCCTTCCCACACACCTACACCACTAAAGCACTGGCCATAATCAGACCTACGTTTCTGCAGAGATCATCTCTGCAGACCACTGTTCCCCTTCCTTATCAGGAGAAATGTATGCTCCATGCCTTCACTCTCAGGGCCCCTCACAGCCTACGTCCACACTACCATCTTTCAGCAATTGACTCCCACCTCTGATCAGCCCACAATTTTGTATTTAAAGTTGTAATTCTCCCAAAAGCAGCTCAATGCTTTCTCCCAAGCCTTCCCTCATGTGCTTACACAGGCAGATCCTTCTACTGCACTGCTTTTCTTCAAAATCTTCCTTGAACAGATTAAAATTAACTCCTTTTTCATGATATGAGGACTCAGCAGCTGGCTTTTGCCTGCACTGTGACCCTGCATCATCAGGTGATCAATTCTGCACTGCTGCTTCCCAGTGCCTCCTGTCTGTATCCATCTCTTTCTTCTGCCAAGCTTCACAGGAGGAATACACTTTGTGCCAAGCTTCTTTGTTCACTCTAGCACCAAAGCAATCTGCTAGTCTATGACTACAATGTGAGATACTATACTAAAACATACATGATTTTGGCTTAGACTCAGGTTTTTATCCCAGTACTTGACTTTAAACTCTTCTTTCTACCTCTAATGTGGAAACCTCATCACTGATGTAACTCTCCAAGGGCATCACTGCTCATGTGCAGACAGGTTTCAGCTGTGTTAAAAATGGGGAGTATTTTTCTCAACTTTGAATGGCTTCATGAGAGAAAGGCATGCTTATCTTACAACATTATCTATTTTCATGTAAATGTGAATTCTTGCAACTAATTCAAAACATTGAGAAACCTCCACATCTCTTCTGAACCTTTATCAACATGCACAAAAATAAGGTCCAAATCAAGTGTGAATTATCCAACTGAAAACAAAATCCAGAGTAATGTTCATGCAAAATTTATCCATAAACCTTGTCAACTGTCAAGCAGTTGAAAGTTCCAGTGATTTGTTTGCAAGCTTTTGTAACAGTGTAATACACATTTCCTTCTAGTTCACATGTCCCAGAGCCACGCTGATACAATCTCACAAAAAAAAAAAACCAACAAAAAGAAAAAGAATAAAAGAAAGAAAGAGAAACCCAATCTTTTTAAAAAAGAGATTAAAATGCCCAATATCTGAGAGACATAATCCTCAGGGGTGATGGTTCAGTGGACAAATTACATGTACTACGGTCCATTTCACTCCACAGGGAACTGTGTAAAGTCCATTCCTCTTTTGCATTGATAACCTCATATCTTTCCTGAGCACTAGGAAAGCAGGAGTATACTTAGTGTCTGAACTGCTGACCCTCTGCTATCCCTCAAGCAACGGTAGAAGAAAATGAGAACTCCCTCTGCAGATCTAAAACTGGAAACAAACAGAGCAATAACTGTGCCTGCTCTGCTCCCTGTGAGTGAGGAAACCGATGGACAATTATAACTTCATTAACTTGGATGTGTGCTGCTGCCAGCTGCTGCTCCCGCACGTGGAAAGTGCGGTTCCTGCTGAGGAAAGGTCTGACTTGGATGTAAAAAGGACTTAAACCAGATTTAGTTCCTCAAAATTAAACAACGCACAAAAAGCAAGCAATTCAAGCCTTTTCCTGTTTTCTAGGACATCTAAAATGCTTCTAAGTTGCAGAAGAAGATGCAAAGCAGCCACAGAAGCATAAACCCAAGTACGGCTACTAGGACTACTTGGCCATCTAGGCACTAAAGGAGACACTTGACACTAAGGGATAAATCACAGAAAATTAAAAGAAAGGAGAGATCTTACCACCATAAAAGAGAACTTTACGTATTCGAAAGAAAGGAGGGGCTTGTGACAGAGAAAAGACAAGAATGAACAGCTCAAACGTTCTGAAGAACAAGGAAAGCCAACAAAGACCCAAACCCCTCATCCCCACAGTTTTGACCAGTTGCTTCCTTTGTAAGTGGAAATGTTTAAGACCACCTGAAGGTGATATGGAAACACATCAGTCAGAGACATACACTGAAAACCCATTTTAGAAAAAGTAAAGTGAAGATCCTGGCAGCCATCAGTCTTAGAACATTTCTGTTCTGCTTTGTAACCTGCTGGCTTTTAAAGAGCTTAGCAGCAGCAGCAGAACAGCACACAGATACTGTGCAGCAACTGCTGTGTTTTATCCTGAAAAGACCACAGAGTTCTCTGAGTCTCCCACATTTCCTTAGCAGATTTCAGCTGCAAACAGCCTCCTACTGAGAAAAGCTTTTGGAGTCACCAAGGCCATATTATTAAGGCATTAATATAGAACTGCTGCCTAGCAGCATCGTTTCTAGTATTATGTCCAGTTCTCCTTTTCAGACAGAGAACAGGACTTCTACCACACTCTTGAATCACAGATTTTTTTTTTCTTGCTTTTTAGCCTATTTTTCATGGGTTAACATCCAGCAAATAATGCCAAATTTCTGTAAAGAAATAGGTACCAGGGCTGTTGAAGTGTCAACACTACATAGCTGGCATCTGTGTGTGCCTCTGATCCCCTTCTCTTTATTAGAAGTGAGAAAGTGGCAGAACAATTTATTTCAATCCTGCCTGCCAAGTCTACTCAGTCTCTTTTCGTATCAGAGATGTTTCCAGTTTGCAGCTCTCATAATACTGATGTGTCCGAACTAAGGTGAAACGTTGCTGTCAAGGATGACGTTGATTTTCTATTACTATCTTTTAAGGTGCTCCTAGCAAAGGCAGAGCAGAAGCCTCTTTGCTCGGGGTGTTTTCTGCTTTCTGGGTGACAAAGGTTTCAGGGAGGACAGTGAGAAAACTACTAACTACAGTTAGTGTGCTAACAGAGAGGGTATCCAGCTGCTTGAGCACCAGGCAGTGTCCCAGGGTGGAGCCAACTGCATGGCTTGGAAAATCATCCTCTACCCTAGAGTGACTCCAGGGTAACATGAGCCTGCCAACCAAGTCTGGAACATGCATCTGACCTGCTTTACTCTTTGGATGATGGGGACACTTCTCAAAGACCCAGCAAACAGAGAATTGCTGTGCATGGTGCCTTGAGTAGTTACTGCTTTGGGGGCGAGAGAAAACAAGTGGGGTAGATCCTGGAGCTCCTGCCATGTCTCAGACAGAGTCTCCTTTGGACAGCCAAAGGCGTAAGATCCAGCAAACACACTGCTGGTGTGACTACTGCTACCAGCTGCTGATTTGTACAGAGAACAGGTGTTTCATTTTTATGATTCAACATTTTACACAATAGCAATCTAGCTCTTCAGAAGTTGCCCAAAGGACACATTGCTGCAGCATCTGCAGGCTGGCACAAATTCTGGATCCGAAGCCCTTAACATTCTAGGTATAAATTAGGATTTATGCATTGTCCTGCACAGGTTGTATGGTACATATGGGGGTAAGCTCCAGCTGGGAGAGGCACAATGGGGAAAAAGGCAAACAGGCAGGCAGGCACTGCTTTCCAGCTCAGAGAAGCCATCTCCCACTTCAGCCTCCCAAGTTGCTTCCACACTGCCTACTGGAGTGCAGTATGGAAGCACGAGGCTGGAAGGAGGGAGGGGTCAGTTTTATGCAGCCAGGTCTGAACTCTTTCTACTCCAACGTCTCCTTACAGCATGTACCCTCCATTTCAACAGCAGCAGTATGCTCTTTCAAGTCTTCTTTGCAGGTCTGTTTATTGCTGGCATAAAAACTACAGAACACTAAAGCTAGTGTTACACACTACATCCTAAGTGCTAAAACTATGCGTAACAGATGAAAGTCTTTGTCTCACAGCTATGACCTCCATCAAGAAGCATGAACTTACCACTTGGTGAGGTGAATGAGCTCATGTTATCTAGAACTTAGGAACAGAACATAAGGGAAAAACACCAGGAAGAAATTAGCGGCAAGTATTATACTCTGTGCTCAGAAGTATTATACTCCGTGCTCAGGTGCACATATTTCCAAAAAAACAGATTAGCTTTTGTTGCAGAGAGCTCCTGATCTCGGAGCAGACAAGAAATGTTCCTAGGGATTGAGCCACAAACTGGGAAAAGGAATATGAAACTCTTGGTGCAGGTTAACTGGTAGAAAAACCAGCAACTGAACCTGAGAAATGACAGAGCCAAGAGCTGAGGCTGGCAAATCTAATTATCATCCTACACATCATTTAATCAGTTTCCTTTAATCCCTTTTTTCCCTAGTTTAAAAAAAA
>WAAE01048102.1:0-10204 GCA_013400495.1 Nicator chloris | reverse complement strand
ATATATTTGCTTTAAAAAATATATATAATAATAGCACTAATTTATTGTTTCTTAATGTTGGCAAGATCTTCCCAGAAATATTGTTTGTGTCTTATTTATTGATGTAATTCTTTCGGGTGGGATCCTGATGAACTGCATGAGAAAAAAACCCTATAAAAGTATATGCAGCTATTTGTGTTTTAATAATCACTCTTTTACTAAGTACTTATCCAGTGGGAAACTTATAGGATAAGGCCAAATATGTATGAAACGTTTTTCAGATAAATATGAAAAATAAAGAACAAAAAAGTTCATTCATAACAAACATGAATCTGTTAATTAACAATTGTTATTAAAGACTGCACAAAGCTCTAAATTTCTCATTGATTCTCAACATGAAAAAGGAAAACAAACAAACAAACAAACCCAAACTGTAGATTTGTCAATTCCTAAAAAATTACCATTTTAGAAAATAAATTATGTTTTCTTTAATTAACACTATATTCGGAGGGCGGCACACCATGCTGTCCATAAGCTGTATTTTGACAATAAATGAGGCACTAACTCCTCCATATTATGGCAGATGCTCTCCTTCCCATGCTTTCTGATGCTGTCCTCAGTTTTGTTTGGTTGTGTTTTTATTTTCTTTGTTTGCCTTTAAGCAGATTTCTCTTTTTTTTTTTCTTTTTTTTTTTTCCTAACTAGAACATGATTTGAATACATAAATAAGCTAAGGAAGACATAAGAGAAAGGGATGGAGAACAGGAGAAAGACAAAGTGGATAAGGAAAGTGGAAAGAGTAAGTGAATGTAAACAGGAAAGATGATGAGTCAAGACAAGCAAAAATTAATTCCTTATTCCTCAATTTTCTTCTTAGTACTACTAGAAAGCTAAATTATAGTAAGATTATTATTAGACATGTGACACAGTTCAGTTTAGAGATTTCAATGGCTTCCTAAAAATAGAGATTCCTTGGTTTTTGTTCGAGATGTGTCCTTTATAATAACGCATAACACATATGTTTCTCAAGTATGAAAGCTTTCTTATTCAGAAGAAATGAGGAAGAGATGAACTTGGACAAACAAAAAAGGTATATGAAAAGATGGCAATGAGGAATGGTAGGAAGATAATGACAGGTCAATATAAGTTCATTCAGATACTGGATCACTGACAAAGCTCATTGAAGGCAAATATAATCTTTCTATTCATTTAAAGGAAATTTGGATGGTGTCCAGAGAAAAACAAAATTAAAATAAAATGAAATGTCTGGAAAAAAGGAAATGTATGTTATCAAATATTGACCAGAAAATTACAAAACATTTTATTTATAACATTTATAACATTTATTTATAAACATTTGTTTCTAGAATCCTTAACAATAGTTTGGACTTTCAAAAGAAAAATGGGGAGGGACAGGAGGAGGGAAAACATTACACATCTTTTTTGTTGCAGTCTCATTTTTAAAGTATAATTCACAGAATTTAAACTTTTGCTTATGACAAAGTCACCTTTAGAACCAGGTTGCCCATTTTGTTAAATTTACATACACCGATAATGTAACTTTAAATTTATATTTGAATAATTTCTAACTATTATCCTATTGATGCCTAGTGATATTTTATGGTAGAATTAACATTTCAGCAGGTAATGACAATATTTCTACCACCAAAAGAGATCACACAGCTCTATAGTCCACAGGGAATTTAGGAAAAAAAGGAGTGAAGGTCAATAACATCAAACTGTCCAAATAATGGCAGGTGTTTGGTCCCAAGGTGTGATTCCATATGGTACACATGCTTGCAAAAACAACACTTGTGTGTTTGGGGACTTTTTTCCCTTCTGTGGGTGCTCCTGGCTGCAAGCTGTGGGCAGAAGAAATCTGAAGGGCTGGTCAGGTGAGGCAGGTTTTGAGGCCAGCCACAGGCTTACAACATGTTCTGGGACAAACTTATGGGGATGAAGCTCCTTGGGGCAGGCAACCACCCTGCTGATGCTGCAGAGGGGCTTCCCTAAATTTGGGCTAGCCAGCAAAGCCAGGGCTGCCCACACTCCAAAGCCATTTCTACTGACAGCCTGTTTTTGTCATGCACCAGAACCATCCCCAGAGTACAGCAGCATGAAAACAGAAGTAAATGTACAACACTATAAAAGCAGGTAAATTTTAGTCTGTGTCTGTGTAGATGAAGTTATCAAAGAAGCAGAAAAAAACAGGGAAATAAAGCTTATCATGAGTCAATTGGTACTGTTCTGTGGGAAAACATCATCAGAGACACTCATGCCCTTTGGAAACCGAGACAGTGTCTAGACTTCAGCACAGTAACAAGACAGTAATTCAAATGGCAAAATGCAGAATGCTTCTCCTGTAATGCTGCTCAAATCAATTAAAAAATGTAGATCGATAACGCCAAATTGAATTGCTGAGGGATCATTTAGGGCTCCTCTTTTCCCAGCAGTCACATGTTTAAGGATTGTTACAAATGGTTCCAAGTATTAGGGATATTAGGTAGACCAAACAAGTTTATTATTTGCAAAAAAGGAGTGCTAAAGTCACAGCTAGATGCAAGCAATATTAATTCATGCTCTGACAACTGCATAGCTAAAAAATGAATAGAGCTTGTTCTCTTTTTCCCTCTGGTCCCAACCTGGCCTCTATGTAGATTATTCCGGAAAACCCTTTGATTTTCTCAAGGACTTCAGTGAAACCAAGGGGGGTTTTTTTATGCTGTCGGAAGTATTGGAAAGGGTTTCTGTAGCCTAAAATCTGACCTTTCTTCTGACCTTCAGTTTCTTTTTGATTTTGGGACTTCTTAAAAAGTTTATGTTAGTCTTCCTAACTGTTGTAGTCAAAATACTTGTATTACAGTTCCTACCTTTTCCTTATTCTTGTCACAGTGCTTTCCCTACTCATCTGAATCTATGCTTCTGCAGTGCTGCCAATTGGTATTACTCCTATTATCATTTTCATAGGCATTATGGAGTATTTTATGGAGTTTTATGAAAGGCTGATACAAGCTGTTTAATTTGATTCACCACAGATGCCCTCTCACTTTAATTAATAAAAATGCTACTACCTGCTTTTATTTTCAGTTGTACTAACACAAGTCATGACCATATGCAAGAGGATTATTCCTCTTTGCAGGGCAGGAGGGAGAGGAGAATACAGACTAGAGCACTAGTTCTCTAAGAGGTGGATAGAAACGCTGCTGATGCTGCAGGTGAATGTGGAGAGATGATGTCCAAAACATGAAGGATAGTAAGTATTGCCAATAGAATTCCTAAAGTTAGAAATGTTGGCATGTTTTTGCATCCATGTTTAAGATGGCACTTGTCCCTTAGGAGATTTTGCATGGATTTTAATTCAGATGTTTTCCTTCAAAGAAAAAAAACAGAGCAAATCAAAACATGCAGAAAATAAAAAAAAAAAAGGAGAAAAAAAAACTAAACCAACCAAACCAAAACAAACAACCTGAAAGTAATTATTTTAGAAAATTTCATTATTTTTCACTCATTTCAAGTCTCATAATACTAATTTAGGTTTCCCTTTTGGATAACTTGTGATTGATGTTAATGACACTATTTCTGTTCTCTTAAGTTAAACAGCATTTGTAGGAGACAGAGATAAATGAATCAAATAATTTTGAATCAGAATCACTGTAAAAGGAGCGAATAGCTTGCAACAAAAGATAACTCCCACAGTTACTGTTTATGAATCAAGATTAGATATCATTCAATCTTGTGGTAGTGTCTCAGAAATTCTGTTGGCAGGTCCCTCACTCTGGTTCAGATTTCCAAGGGATCACAAATACATTAAATAGAAGGGTGTTCTTCTAACCTGAAGCTCCACGTACAGTTTCCACAGAGACATGACTCTATTGAATGTAATTACATTTCTACCACTCTAAAATCTCCATTATACCGTATGTTCTGGGCAGAAAACATTTATGTAAAACACTCTCCCTTGGTAATCAGCCCTCTTGCTTCCTTCTAAACAGCCTTGTAGTACTCAGTATTTTTAAAAGACATGCTTCAAAGGATGCCCTCTGAAGCTGCATGCAATTTTGCATCTGTATCTTCTGTTTTATGTAGAAATTTTCATGTTAATTCAACTGCTTTTGCAATAAAAGTACAGCAGACAGCACTTAGGTTTTCAGGGGGGGTTTCAAGACACTTGTTTGGTTTTTGGTTTTTTGTTTGTTTTTTTTTGGTTTTGTTTTTTTTTTTTTTTCTTTTTATTTTCCTTTTTTTTTTTTTTTCTTTTTATTTTCCTTTTTTTTTTTTTTTCTTTTTATTTTCCTTTTTTTTTTTTTTTCTTTTTATTTTCCTTTTTTTTTTTTTTTCCCTGCAGAAAGCCTCTGGCTTCAGATAGGGATACAGGCCAGCTAAACATATTATATAGGTATATGCAAACATTTCCTGTCAAGAGTCAGGCAAGATATTCTAAGATCAGGAAACAATCCAAATCACAGAATTTCAGATAATGACATTAGGTATTAATAATTATATGTACCATGACAAAATACTAATAAACATCTAAACTGGGAGACTAACCCAGGCACACTGAAAAGCTACCTCTCCTTTTTCGTTTTCTCAAATGCAATATCCAGACTGTGAAATCTGATACAGTGAACTCCAATCTGATTGAGCTCTTTTATTTTTTTAGCTTGTTTTTTACAAAAGTTTTGTTTATGAACAAAAGTCAAATTACTTGGGAAAGCCATTCTTGTACTGCTTTTTTCTTTCCATTTTCTATACCCTTTTCCTTTTTACAGCTCTTTACTTAATCTTTGTAGATGGCATTCGTCAGTGTACTCACCAAACTTGGAGCAAATTGGACATTACTGAGCAGCAGCACCTTGTCAAAGCTGAAAATGCTCCCAAGGTATAAAATGTTGGATGGCTGGTAAACACGGAACATCAACCTCTCTCCACTCGGTGGGCTGTTTCTCACACTACTGCTGTTCACTCAATCAACCTGCAGGAAGTAATTAAGGATGAATACAACTGACAAAGGCTTGGAAAGCAGGCAGAAATCCTTTAGCCAGACAGATATTTTTCATTCTTAATACTATATTTATTATTTCCTTCTTCTGTGTTTTAGCAAAATAAGTTGCTTCACTTCCCCTCCAGTGCTGCTGGTCAAAAACAGTCAGGTGAAGGCAAATCAAGTAAAGGTCAGTCCTGTTAACCAGAGAAAAGCCTCAGGTCACTCACTACTGTGATCATAATTAAGCAGTGTATCTTTGTGCTAGTTAAAGGTTAAATGAGTGGAAAGAAGGTGGATAAGTGTGATGAAAAACAAGGAATCAGAAAGGAATGTAATCTTTTCAGCAGGGTAAAGGTGAGATGGTATGGTTTATTGTATGAGTGCATAGTCACATGTTTGGGAGAGCTGGAATACATTGCAGAAGTTGTCCCAACAGCCTGAACTAGGACAGAAGTACTGCATAGAGAGAAGAAATTAATTCTAGAAAAAATCAAATTAATGTGAATTAATACATTAGCACACCAGTCAATTAGACTTGCTAAAAATTATTAGCCAGTGAAGGGACGTCTCCTTTTACATGCCCAGTGGACAGATACTTCCTGGAGCTTTAACTAACAGAAGAAGGCTACACTGAATTAAATAATAAGTATTTGTTGAAGTAACAGCTAAGGAGCCCCCCTATACACACAAATAGAAATACCTTGCTTTGTATTAACACAGTCTAGTATGTACATGACCTCCTAAACCTGTGCAGTTTTAACAGGACTGGATTCCCAAACACAATGCAGCCCTCACAGAACAGCTGTATGGTTTACTAAAAATACGGTGAGGGAAATGGCTGTTGTTTGGTTGTGGGTTTGGGGGTCTTCTAGTATGAGAGGAATTAGTTTATGTTTGACTCTGTTTCTGCTTCAGTGGAAAAAGGAAAATACTAAGCAATGGCTTCTTTGAGCACAACATGCCAATAATGTCTTCTTTTAACGAACCTCCTGCTGCATGCTAAATCCTTGCCTTTGCCACACAACAAGCTTATGTTATAAAGGATAAACCTAGTGGGCCAAGGAAGATCTATGAACGTTTATTTAGTCATGCAGAGGTATATGTGTGCTATGAAGCCCACCAGGCTGATATGTTTGAATTCCCATGTCATGACGAAACACAAACAAACAAACAAAAAAACTCAATAAAGCTAAATCTACCTAAGGTAAAGCAACACAAATAACCTGAACCATCACTTGCAAACCAAATACTTCCATGACTTTTTTCCCATGCTAGTAGTATTAGATATACCTAAGATGAGTTGGAGAACAAGATTTGCAGACAAAAAGTGAAAGATATGCTTGACATAAAATTTTCTCTGTTTTAGCTGAAGTGACGGTGAAGATTTTGTCCATGGAGGAAAAGGAGGGGAGCTATAGAGCTGCTGAAAGCAGCTGAAAGAATCAGACCATAGTCAGTGCCTTTGGGGAAATCTCATCCTACTGGAGCTGAGTAAATGAAGTCTGGGATGTTGCAGGGAAGAGTTCAAGTTCACTGTTCTTCTGCTGCCTGCAGTGTTCAACCTTTTGCCATTCTCCATTTCATCTCAGCTACTTCCTGCATTCCCATATGTTGGCCAAGACATCCTTTCACAAGTATATTCTATGCTTGGCTTCCAAAATTTCATTTTACCAGCACTATGGCTAGGGATCCTCCATGTCTGCCTGATTTTGTACTAAAAGTTAATTATGACTGAATAGAAGGTAAATCTGTATCTTTAGGTCTATATACAATAGTCACATGCTTTTAAAGCAGAGAATTTGCATAGGCAGATTGCACCTACAGAAGTACCTTTAGGATGAGGTTCAATTTTTTCTTCTTTCCTTGCAATTTAGAAATTATGTCGTACAATTACAGGGTTACCTTGTTAAACAGACCGTTGTTCCTCAGAATTGGATAAGAAAATTATTTCCTTGTCCTGTTTTTCCATGTGATTCAGTTTTACCCTGAAGTTGCACGTCTACCTACATCTTTAAGTGTAGTGTAGATTTGGCACCCATTAAACTCTGATGTATTTACCCAGTGAATGGCTATTACTGATGAAGAATGATTATTTTATTAAATTCATGATGTGGACATGAGTTCAGTGTTAACAGGGTGGACATAAAACATTCTACAAAGGTCATTAAAGAGCCAGCTGGAGAGATTAAGCTTTTGATTACTATCAGTTGTATCACTGTAGAATGCAGATAAATAATTTTTCTGACATGAATGGAAAAGTCTTTTTTTTTTTTTTTTTACAGAAAAGCTTTTAAAGACTGCAATGCATAAATTATCAGAGCCACTTTCAGCACATTTTAATTTACTCCTAATTTAAATGTAACAATTAAAAAAGAAATAAGCCTCTAACTGGTGCTCTAGAGATTTGCATAAACCTGTTAAATACACAACTGTTTCTCAGCTGAACTCCTGACTTTTAAGCTTTACTTATCCTTCCCTTTTTTAATGATAGCTTTATTCTATAGGGAAAAAAATTCTTGTATTGCTTTTGAAGATCATTTTAAAAGAAGCTATACACTATTCATCCCTGCTAATAAGAATGCAGAGACACTGAGTAGACTGAACTTCAAAATTTTTTAAAAGAAATTTCAACCCATGTCTTGGTTTAAGTTAAGGGGGCTGGACACTCCAACATGCACCATCTCCCCTTTAAGTTTTAACAGCACCCTTTTTCACCAATAAGGAGAGATTAATGAGAGTAGATATAAGTGAAAAAAAAAAGTTAACTAAAAAAATGAACAGCAACATATTTCAGGCAGAAAATATCAATAATTAATCAGCAGGTACAAAGTTGTTAAATCTCACAGACTCCCCGGGAACAAAGAGAAACAAAAATGGTGGAGAAGCCCCTCCCCCAGGATGGCTCCCTCCATGATGACCCTGTGGAGAGAGACAAAGGGAAAACGGCGGACAAACCCTACTCGGCTCAACCTTTCCCCCGGAACAAAAAAAAAATGGGAATGTAGCAGCTTACGAAGCAGTTCTGGTGGCAGATGGGAATCGATGGTGTTGCTTGGGGACCTCTGACCCCATGGTGACAGCCTCTGGTTCAACAGGTGTCGGTGCTGCTATCCTAGGTTACTGTCCTGGTACAGAAGGAAGAAAATGTCCCCTGGAGGATTGAAGAATGGTGGCCTGATGTCGACCAGTTCCATCTTTGTGGTGGGGACAGGTGTTGCAAAAGTCACTATGAAACAGTTTGGAACTTGTGAAATGCAGCTTCTGTGTTTGCCACTTAGGGATGTGCTTGAAGCAACCCCCTCTGTGGCCCACAGAGAAACAAAAGAAAGTTCTTGACTTGTGCTGCCTCAGCGCTCCCTATGAGAACTTCAAGGAAAAGCAAGAGCCAAAAGGGCTTCTTCTTGAGTGCCCCGACCTTAAAAAGTCTTGGCATCCCAAACCTCGTCAGTTCCATTCCTGGCTGCGCAGATAGATATAGAATACCATAGCATTTTGGGTTCCCCAAGGTATTTTCCACCCTCTATTCCATATCATGCCCAAATACCTTTAATCTGTACACATATATACATGTGACAAAATACAAATGCAATTATTATTTCAGTAGCCACTGACCATTGCCCAGGATATGGATTTAGTTCATTGGTCCATGCTGGGTTATATATTTGTTGGGGGGGCAATTCCAAACTATTGGAGCAGAGTACTCCTTCAGAACCTGGCTTATATCTTCCCATATTCCATGCCACTCAGGATTTTCTGCCACTGTGGCAGGTTTCCAGGCAACCTCTCTGTAAATCTCATCCCTGATTCCCAGTGGGTTGTAGGTTATATAGAGGAGACATAACAGAATTAGCAACAAAAATATGGTGTTTGAAACATTCAGAAGGAAGTGAATATTCTCAAAATGTGAGATATCAGACCTGAAGGGAGAAAAAGAGGTGAAAGGCCAGGAAAAATCATTCCCTCTTTTTCTTCCAACAGGCTGGGTGTGATTATTTATAGACCCTCAATAACATATTGGGTTATGCAGGATAGCCCAGTATAAGGTAGCGTTCTCTTTTTATCCAGATATGAATATCCCTTTCTTTCTCCCTTCCGTACTGCTGGGGTTCAGAGCAAGAAGAGAAGGAATGAGTAGGAGAAACCTACACTGTATGCAGGACATCAATATTTAATCCTGTATTAGTGACAGGTTTAGCTTTTAGTATTTCATGAGCCATCTGACTTCAAACAGATGCTTTATCACATTAGAAAGAGAAGAGTCTTCCCTTCCTGTGAGAAATGGCAATCCTTTCTAGGTCTGGCAGGCTGGAAGATATTGGTTCATAAAATCTTGACATTGGAAAGCAATCTTAGGTAATATTTAGAGGCCTGCGTGGCTTGTTGATAACTTTTGTCTCCCTCTCAACCTGCAAAGTTCAATTCAAGGTTCAGTTTCAGCCTAGAGCAAATAAAAGAATAGTCATAAGATTCAAAATTTCTAAATGCTATTCTAATGAAATATGCAACGGAAAATGAACCACGATGAAAACATAAGGGACTTCTAATTAACATTTATGTTGCTTTGTCTTTCCTCTTTGGAATAATGCTGACTTAGCACTTGTCTCAAGGTGTACAAGAGTAAAACCAAAAAACACATACCTAAAAATTATATGCCTCCAGCCACTAACAGTCAAAAAAATGTACCTCATAAAAGATTCAGGCTTGAAAGATCTACATTTCATTTCAAAATTCATGGAACAGCATTTTAAAAATATTAAGGTTTCACATCTTATGTTCAAAAGCTGAGGACAAAAAGTATTCTAACATGAAAAAACAGGGAAGTAAGTGTGGTAGCAAGAAAAGAGATGAGAGATGAGCAGAAACAAAGCACAGAGGGAAACAAAATATCATTTTACTTGTTAATTGTGGAATTAGTTCTGGAAGCACCAGGAGATATCTAACAAGGACTCAATTTTTTTCAGCAACACTGCTTTCTAATTGACAAGCATGTCATCCTTATATGAAATCTTTTTCAAAACTGGAGATAACCATGTGGGATGACTAATAACTCAAATTTTAAAGTAAATTTCTGGTTTAACAAGAAGAATCAGGTACTTCATGGCAAAAGATATTTCATTAAAATATTAAACAGACATGAAAAAAAGGAGCTTTAAGGAAAGTGTTTCTCAGCCAGAGCAACCCTATGATTCTATGAAACTGTAGTGTGATAACAAAATTTAAAATAAATACATATTATGATAA
>WAAE01048060.1:0-11068 GCA_013400495.1 Nicator chloris | reverse complement strand
AATAAATTATAGTATTCATTTTGCTGTATGAAACTGTCAGAAACTCACTCATATGTAATTGCTGAAGTGTTTAAGTACTCTCATATGAAACAGAACTATTACAGCTCCTCTTCTATACAGAGTCATTTAAATTCATGATTTCTCATGTTGAAGGCCATCCTATCCTACCCTATGGGACAATATCCATTTTTGGAGGTGTTTATTTTTCCATGGTTGTTACTGAGACAAGGAATGCAAGTCAGTACTGTGAGAAAGATTCATACCCTTGTGGGCCACACAAACCCAAAATTACTGGTTCATAGAGATACTTGTGGTTTGTATATTTTACTTCAGACTATATTCAAGGACATAATGCTGATTGGCCAGGTCACTGACACACGCAGAAAAGGCTCACATACTCACTGTTTTCTTCACCTAATTCTTCACTGTATGAAAATCTATTGACCACAGGAATCCTAGGTTAAGCCATGGAGCACATTGCCTAGAATATCCAGATACAGAGATCTTCAGAATCTGATTGGACACAGTCCTTAACAATCAGCTCTAGGTGCCCTGGATTTGAGACTTGATCTTTAGAGGACAGCTACCAGTTTCCTAAAGAAATAGTCTCACCAGTAGGCTAAGAGATAGCTTCCCCACAAGCCATTCCATTGAACTACTATGATGGAAAAGTCTTATAATTTAACTTCATTCCACTTTTTAAGGAAGTCGGTCATAAAAAAAAAAAATATTTGCATTCTGAATGCCAAGTCAAGAGATGTTAAGATCAGTCAGCTCTGAGATGAATGATCTTTACCACACATGGCTTATATTTCCATGGCTGATTCAATGCAGCATCCAATCTATTGTTAAAGAGCATCAAATTGCCAACAGAGACATGTATGGGTTTTTACAGTCAATAACTCAGTGAGTAAACAAGTAGGGGTTTCCTTTTGGTGCTCTAAATCACTCTCCAGAGGCATCTTTCAATTGACTGTACAGGGAGTTCCCAGTACTACAAACCACTCTGTTCCACCCTGTGGAACGTAGATTTAAAGGCCAGGTAGACTAGGAGGCAACATAAGCCCCCATCCTGAGATTTTAGGCTCAAGATTTGAAAAGCAGTTAAACCTCAGAAACCTGAATATTATGCATTTTCCACACACCATTTTTGCCTGTGTTGTCTTAGCCATGTTCTGGTAATAAGGCTTTTACTTGAACTTATGCTCAACTAATTAATTGAAAAGATTACTTAACTATGTATCCTTACAGAGTGTTGAAACTGAAAGTAGTTCAGATAACAAAATAACTAATAATCTGTTTTAAAGATCAGCAATGATATATAAACTGGTATTAGATGTCTCTAACTCTTGATTTGTCTTACAAAATTAGGCCTTTTACCAATCTCCCTGGATTCTTTGAATTCACATTTGTAAGTGAAGTTTAGTGAATTAGAGTACCATAAAAATAAAACCGCAAGTATAAGACAAAACAACTTTTTTCAGATATTTGGAGAGAATGTTCATTGAGGAAGCCAGATAAGAAAAAAATCTACACTTGATCTATTCTACTCTTGATCAATCATCAAGAAATAAATGAAATAACATCTTTAGAATATTCATGAACTGATTTTTGAATTTATTTCCAGTTCAGATATATGAACGTGAATTGTTTTCTTGCTTTAACCTTCAATAATCTGAAAAGTCTGAAAAGACTTAGAAATGTTGTGTTTCTATATCCATCCCTCCAATAATTGACTAATCTACCTCATCTCCTTTCATAATGTCATGAATGTAGGGAGTTTCAGAAAACAGTAAAAGGCTGAAAACGGGAATGAGTTTTCAAGGTGAATGTCTGTACTATCAGAAATATTTTAAAACAGCACGTCTCTAAAAAGAATAAAATTAATTTTAATATGCTTTCAAAGCACAATGGTATTGCTGAATCATCTAATTACTGAAACTTGCTAGCTGACGAATTGTGTCTTTTTCCTCTTAAAAATATATGTAATATGTCTTGGACATAGTTCCACTAGTTTCATGTGCTGAAGTTACTAATCTTCTTTATTAAAATTTTGGAATGTCACTTTTCTTACCAACTTTTCTGTCCTTTCAGTCTTGATATCATCTCCAGTTTCTTTCTTATCTCTATAAAAGTATTCCACTACTTGGTTTCATAACTCGTCCTCTTTTAAGAACCACAACTTTGTCACATTTTTTTTAAATTTTTAAGGTGATCCTTTAAAGAAGTGGAATTTTAAAAAAATAAGTCTTTTTGCTATTCCTCAGTAATTCTTCACTCCAGTCCAGTTTCTTGACAATATATTCCTTCTCATCAATCTATTATAAAGTACGAATCAAAATTCACTGTATGCCATCCAATAATTTGGGAACCCAAAATTTTGCGTGCCAGCTTCCTGAATAAACCTCTCCTGAAGTCCAAATTCCTTGCTACTTGCCTTCTTGTCTTTCCTTAGGATCTTGAAGCTCTACTCATTGTAGTCACAGCTGCCATTTATTATCATTATAGTGAGACAGATATCCTTTTATTTATCAGCTGCAGGACAAGTACAGCAGCACCTGCAGTTAGTCCAGGACGTGCATTCAACAAGTCCTTACACACCTTGTCACCTTCTCTGGCTGTCTTTTTTCAAATCCTACTATCCATACATCACAATAGTTCAGTTGTTCATAATACTCTGCTATACATTAACCATTCTCTGTAATTTCTTATTGGCATCCTGTTCCTTGTTTGCATCCTGTGCTGTACACGTTAGAACAAGAGCGCTTCAGATGGATGTAGATTTGCTTTCACTGTTTCAAGGGAAATGTGAACATCTCCCCCATTGCCCTTTCCCACACACATTCTCCTCCATATTTCAGCCTTTGGTATCCTTTCTACGATGAATCTTGCTTAAAGTTCTCTTTGTTGTGTTATTCACAGGCAACTGTGATGCCTGAATCCTCTTTATCTTTAGCAGCTCTCATTCCTTGAAGTGGGTTCATAGTTACTGGATCCAAAGTCCTGAACATGACAACTTTGCAGCCAGGAGTTGACATGCAATATGCATGTGTTTCTGTTTCCTTTCCCTTTAGTACTATGATTCAGGACATCACCACCTGGACTTTGATCCTCTCTTTGAGCTCTAAAAGTTCCCAGCTTCCAAGTCTCATCGTCCTGGAAATCTTTGTCCTACCCCTGCTCAAACACAGGTTTTGAACATTCCTCCTGTTTGCCAGGGGGTTTAGGTTCTGGACTGTGCCAGATCTCTGCAAAGATTCTTTCACTTTTCCATACATCTTCCCTGATGCAACACACTCTTCTCACCTCCTCCCTTGTCTCCTGCCTTTGGCTTAGCAGCTTGACCAAAGCACACCTCCTGCAGCTGAAGGTATTCACAGCTCCTACCTAAAAAAAGGAGCATCTGGTTCGTCCTGCAGCCCAAGACCCAATGATTACACTTCCCCTTGGAAGTCCTTCTTGGGTCAATGTCTCTGTTAATGTACAAGTCACATGAATTACACTGTGTTCTTTTGTGCCAGTTGAGCTGTCTGGGAGTCTCAAGAAGCCTATCGGGGACTTTGGAATTTCCCTGTTTACACCAAATTTGTACAGACTACGTAGCTCTCCTTTGCACGATCTATTTTTAGTACTTTTGGTATGCTGGCATTCCCTGTGATCAGATAAGAAACTGGGCACAGATCTCTGCTTATTTTGAGAATACTCCTACTTGGCAGTAACTGTGTCTCTTGGCAATCACCGAGATTCAGTTCCCAGCTCCCCAGTGAGTAGATGCTTGTGCTTTTCAGTTCTATTTTTTATCCCTGTCAATTGCAGACATTCACATGCAAACAGGTAGAGGGCTCTGGTAATGAAAAGGGATGTATATATATAGAAAGATACCTCCAAGATTAAATGCTGTTAAGGGAATGACAACACTTTTGAATAAGAAATTTCTATGTCTCTCTCTTTTTTTTTTTTTTTTTTTGGTGGTTGTCTCTGGTTGTTTGAAGGCATGGTTTGCAAGACATTTTCCATTTAAGGACCCACCTTGCAATTACATGAAATATATGACACTAGTCTGAAAAGGCTAAGCCTACTTTTACCATTCTATTCTCTTGGTGTTCTACTCTAGGCTTATTTCAGCATTTTAGAATCTATAAGATTATGGAACATGATGAAGTAGTGTGTAACCCTTCATGGTCAGAAGGTAATTGCTATTTAAAAGCTTAATTCCAAGAACCTGCAATGTTTTGAAGCTCATTTTAACAGCAGAATAGAAAGAGAACAGCAGAATGGGGGCATTACAAGTGCACCAGTGTGGTGTACGAATTTAGACCTAAGATATTTAATTAGCTGAACAAGATTCTGTGTGGAGTTCTCTTTTCATAAAATACATTATTTGCCACCTTTAAGAATAGTGAATCTGAATTCTTCTGTAATTACTGTGGGAAAATACCACCTAGGGAGATAAAAATTTAGTCTGAACTAAGTTTTAATCTCAGTAAGTATGCAATAGGTAAAGGTGTAAGCAATAGTTACTCAGGCATCAAGAGAAGCAATATCTAAAATCCCCTGTCAGACTTAGAATGAGTTGCAGTTTTCATGTCTCAAGTGACAGATCATTCATAACTTTGTACCTCCTGTAGCAATGTTCATTTTAATCACCTGATGTCAGCTTAAAATTCAACATTATTATTGATTAAAAATTTGATTAAATTCATTCTAATGTTTATGTCCTCGACTTCTGTAAATCAATTTCTTCAGACTAAATGAGCCATTTTCAATCCATGGAAACTAATTTTCAGTCTGTTGATTTGTTTTTACAGAAAGAAACTTTGAGTGCCAATGTACAGCCATGTGAAAACTATGACCCTTGAAGGTCATAGAATACTATTGAATGTTTAAAATCATATATACTATAAATCATATTTCAGTAGGTTTTTTTACAGCTAGTGGCTAATAAAAATCCCACTGGGTAGTAATATTATACTCTAAGTACTGTATTTATTCTGATTTTCCAGTTCATTGGCTTGATGTTTACTATCTTCTCTGTAAGTATATAGAATATACTCAAAATCCATAAAAAACCACCATGCATTCAAAACAAATGAGCTCTGAGGCAAATGACGCATTTCTGTTGTGGAGTAATTATTATTTTATATTTCAAATCAAGAGAATGGATTTGTTTTTCACTGCAAGCCACATATTTTGAATTCTTTAAACAGGCTTGCTGCTATCAGTCAAGTCCTATGTAATTTAAAATATCTCTAAATAGATACAATGCATTCTCCTCTGAGTATTGTGGGCAATAAATTATATTTTTAAAGTCTAATACTGCAAATGTCAAATCAAGCAAATAAATTCATCAAGAGAATTTCATAATATGTAAAAAGAAAAGTGAAGTCTACATATTCCTAGGCTTGAAAGAATTATGGACAGAAGAATCAAAGAAATGTGTATGTATGCAAGCTTTGGTGTCATTTTCAAAGGCTGATTAGGGAATCTTCCCAACTTAATTAAAAATAAAGTAATGGCTCAAATTTGTGTAGCATGGTTTCCAACCAGTAATTAAAATCCACACAGATGACTAGGGATCAGACTGTAGGTAGAAGCAGATGCGATTTTTTTTTCTATTGAAGTATCTTAAAAGATTCAGAGTTCTAAAATTTTGGTTTCACTGAGAATTGAAAGGTATTCTGAAAAAAAAAAGTGCCTCAGGCTACAAAATGTTCTTTGATAAACCTCAATTTTGAAATCCTTGAAGCAACTAATTTGGTTAAACTCTTAATAGATTTTCACATGTCAATGGGAGAGCATTTGCCTCCTCCATTTGCTCATGCCAGGACTCCCTTCTGCACAGAGCCCAGGAACTGGTCCAGTTCAATGCTTGCAGCAAACCTGCAGCAGTCACACACTTGTCCCAGGGGCACAGAGACCCACAGCCCAGCATGGACCCTGCCAGCACGTGAGACACCTGTTGAGACCCAAGTCACCTACTCCCCAGAAGGTACAACTTAAAATCAGTTTGTGAATACACACCTCAGACACACAGTTTTGGGAGATGCAGACAGCAATTGCCCAGCAGCTGGAACTAGGACTTTTCCAGGTCCCTCACTCACCTCACGCACCCTGGTCCCTTCAGTACCTGATTTTTGGGACACACATAATTCCTGTCCCTGTGTCTGGGGTCTAAAGACCCCCCACTCACTCGAGCTGCTGACATGGAGACCCCACTGGCTCCAGGAGCTGACACAATAGCCCAGGTACAATCTGATTCCAGTGTTTGGCACCATGTTCCTCACACACAGGGCCCATGAGCAGATGGTAGTGCGCTCTTGCAGGACACACATGGCGTAGAAAGTGAGATTACACAGAGAGAGTGTTAAGGCATAGCAAGATATAAGAAGACAGGACAGATTTCATCAATCAGGTGCAGGGCTCAACCAAAAGAACATACTCATTTTTACACACAGTTGGCTTCTTTTATAGCTTTTTCTGATTATTCCTTTTTCTGTATCTCCCTGCTCCCCCTTCCCCCACACATTGCATCACCATTTGGGACAGTCCCACTGACTCCCTCCAACATGTAGATCTCCAGGCTTGCATTCTTATCAGCTGCAAAGTGCTGGTTTGCCTGCAGATCCTTGATAGACCATTGATTATTGTGACTGACAGGTGTGTTTCTGGTTGTCTCCTTCCCTTTTCATATCCCCCATTTTGAAAAAAACATTTTCACATCCCATATACCCTTGCCAATTCTTGCCACTGACCAGGTTTGCTCTTATCACGACCTCTTTTATCATGTGTTTGACTGGTTTGTCTCTACATGTTATGGGTTGTGGCTTCTTTGGTCAGATGCTCTCAGAGAACAAGATACACCCTTTCTACATAAGCTTATACTTCCAAATTGTCTCTGCATAGATGTGCAGAGTCTATATAAGTTTTTGGATTGCACAGCCTTTGAATATTTGAATATTTGAATATGGGTCCAATCACACAGCATGAATTACAGGCATCAAAAACTGAAGCTAATGTTGTTATCATCAAAAATTCACATTAAAATTATATTTGTATTTTAGAACACTTTTCTCAGATTAGGTATATTTTCAGATGGAGAATCTTCAGTAAAATTAAATGTAAGAGAAATAAATTGTTCAGATTCTCTATAGAGTATTACAGATGTACTAGTAGGATACTCTAAGATCAGCTGTAAGACAACTGATAAAGAACAGGACATGCTGAAATTAGTTATTTGTAGGTGAAATAAACTTTAGTATGGTTCCTTTATCCCACAGTCCCAGAATCATCTCCAGTTACCTCTTACTGTTTTTGTCATCGGTATAGTCTTGGATTTGAGGAGACAATTCATTTCAGGAAAGAGCTATGTTCAGGAAAACAGTTATCCTTATTTGATCTTATACTCAAGGGAATACATATACAGAACTATCATGCTACTCCATAAAATACTCTGTATATGGTGAAGTAGCAATCATATACCCCACACAATAATGTCTAAAAACCCCAGTAAGTTCTCTAGCATGCAATCATATATTAAAGACTTTTTCTCACTAAGACTCCACTCAGTAATGGACCTTGGTTACTATCTGTTCAAGAAGCCTAAAGGGGGAGAAGAAATTATATTTATAAGCCAAATTGGTAAATTTGGTTTATAAATGGTAAATAAACCACTCAGTGGCAATGGGTTTGTATTTTACAGTTTATATTTATAGTATGCACATCGTTGGGGCCAACATCTACTATTATTTAGATAATTTTTTGATGAGAAATAATGATATCCTCGTCATTTCAATTGGAACACTTTTTTCTTCCCTTGCATGAATGAACTCTTCCATCAAATTATCTCAGTGATTACCATACTTCTAAGTTAAACTCAGGACAAATTGTTCTCAGCTTGCACGATATTTCAAGTGTGCTGCTCCTCTATTTCAAACCTAAAAATAGATTTGTATGCCTGAAACCATCTCAGTTGTTCTGAATACACATCTGGTCTAATGAAGGAGTGTGTATTTTCCTACAGACATTGCCTCATTCAATATGTGGCAATATTAATATCCCTGTTACAAGTAGGATGATCCAATTTTCCACTGTCCTGTAGCTTTAAATATAAATGTATTTCACCAATAAGTTTTGAAATTATGCTTTAGTATTTTTATCCAAGGTATTCAATATCTTTAGTCAGTGTTATAGTGATCTGAATGAGTGAAGATACATTTTAGAGTGCCATCAATTCAAAAATTATATCAATGCTTTGCAGCTACAGTGCATGAGGCATGACTATATCAGGTGTAAAGTAATTGAAAATCAGCTTTGCAGTATCCTGTTAATTGCAGACAGAGTATGAGTTAAGAAGCCCAGTTTCTTTTGTTTCATATCTGTTTTAGACTCAGTACATGAGTATAGGCAATTTAGATTTCCTTGGGTTTATTCTATACCACACTCATCTGGAAAATAAAAGGTAGTAAAATAAAGTAATATTCATTTACATTAGAATATTGAAGGGACACTTCTAATATGTTTGCAAAACACTTTGAGAGACTTCATCATAAGTTTTATTTTCATTGGCATATATGTATCTTTATATGGAGATATACCTATATAGAGATATAAATTGCATTTAGTAGTGATAAGTCTTGACACAGCTTACCTATAAGACCTTACCTTCCATTTAGAACATGCAATTCTCTGCTCAGAGGCATTAATTTTCCACCTATTTAAATAAGTCATCTACTATAATGAATTCTCTTTAAATTAGAGTTTCATTGAAGGGTGCTGATTACATCTGAATAAAGCAGCAGGGGAAGTTCAGAAGGGTTTCACAGAGTGGGAATTAAAGACAGAAGACAGAGAAGCTCTGTGGGGCTTTAACCATATCTAATTAAAACTCCCCCTGAAAACTGCTTAATTTTGACCTTCAATCTGTTTTTCAGGTAAAAAAAATCAATTTCTGTTTTCTGAAATGGACACAAAAAAAAAAGGAAAAAGGCAAAAGGCAAGTTTGGCATTTTACTCAATGCTTAGCAGCATTTAGTACCAAATTCCATGTCCAAGGTTTCTATTAATGTTTAAAAAGGCGTAATTAAATCACTTGTTGTGAAAACAACATCATAATATTTGTGACCAAAGCTCACAGTTTATTGAGTTTTATTATTGTTGTTTATTACAAATAAGCAGAAACACCACCATATATAAAAAACAATTGATGTCTTGTTTTCATTGCTCCTGTTCTGTGCTTTAATTAGGAATATAAGTATGCTAACTAAGTTGATCAAGCATATCTTATGGAGATATCTCTCAATGTAGGAGCTTAAGCAAAATTTTTAACAAGTACTAGCCATTATTGTCTTAGAAAAATTCAACGTATTCCACAGCAAGTTAGAAGCTTGGAAACTCTTCACAGAGATGCAAAAATTTTAATCAAGTCACTTGCAATTTGCATGAGGTCACTAATCACAGAGATGAAAGAACACCTTTCCCTAAAGAAGTTTTACTGTGGAAACCAGCCCATAATCATTTTCTATGTAGAATAGTTTTAGGACTATTGGTGAAAGTGAGAGAATAAGTAATGTGGGAATAAAAAAAGCTTTTGTACATGATTGAGCTTCCTACTGCTCAGCAGTTCTAGACTCAGGTTATTATTGATGTAATTGGAAATATAGCTTGAAATGCCAGAGCAGCTCACTAAAATTGTAGGAAATGGGCCTGGAATAATTTCTCAAGCAATGGTTTCAGCCTGCTATTAAAATGAATAGTAATGATACGTTTCTTTACCTCTCCTAAAAAGATACATGTCCTTAATATGCTTTCTGTTAAATTACCTAGAAGGCTGTTCCAGCATAAACGTGTCCTCATCCACTTAGAACCAGTGCTTTGATTTTCTCTTAAAAACAATTCCAGTTACAAATAAGCGAAACTTTAAGTCTTTGACACTCCTACAAATACACACATATACAACTGTGTATTTTCTGCATTTCTAAGAGAATACTGTTTTGGTCTGTCTCCTTAGGTTCAGAAATAATAAAATTATGTGTCCGATTCCAAGTCATCCACATAGTTTCCCTTTGCAGTCAGAAGAGGAGTACGTGCCTCTAAGGTGGTTATGTGTGCCACATTACAGCAAGAAGAATCTTCTGCTGGAGGCATTTATTTCTTTCCCCCAAGTAAAAGCAATCTTATGACTGTCTAAACTTTAGACAAGTCCCTTCTAGAAACCAAAGAAAGATAGGGTAATGCAAAGTAACAGGGGCTTTAATTAAAAACAGTTTGCAAATGAGTTCACTGGAAAAAAAACATGAAATCTAAGAAGTAATTTCTTAGATTTGCACATTTGATTCAAGCTATAATTTTAATTGTTACTTGATCCTATGGTTAGATAATACTTAATGAACAATTAAGACAGTGGATGAGCAGTTTTGGGTGGGGTTTTATTTTGAACTATGTATAGATAATCTAGGATCCAGTGCTACAAATTATACACAGGAGACAATGAATTAGAGGATATTTTATAGGATTAAAAAGATAAGTATATATCCCAATATTTCTTGATATTTAGATGCTAAAGTCTTTCTAATGTCTCCTCTGATTTGTTACCCAATGTTACCCATAATTCCTTACAACTAAAAGCATTTTCCTAAATAACACTTCTTATAACAGTAAAATATTTTCAGATACTAAAACACTACTACAGTCAATTGGTATTAATAGTTAGAGAAAAAGGTTCATATCAGGAGACAGAAATAAAAAAATATACAAAATAAGGACAAATTATTTATTGCAATTGATTTTGAGTTGCTATTTTGAGGTAGATCAAGAAAATAAAATTGTCAATATCTTTGAAAATCACTAGTCGAGGAGTTTGCCTCTTCATTCATGTAGTAGTATTTTAGCAATGTATATCCTTATAGAAGTCTCCACATGAGAATTGTAACATAGATTTTTAATTCAGTATAGTATTAAAAAACTAAATACGAATTTAATTGAGATTTGGGTTTGGTGTTGGGTTTAGTAATTTTGTGTTTTTTGGGGGACTGGGGAAATCTAAAGGTTTTTTTGGAAGTTGATAAATTTT
>WAAE01047912.1:0-15151 GCA_013400495.1 Nicator chloris | reverse complement strand
GAGAACTTCATTTGTGTAACAGAATTCCCAGTCATGACAAAATCATATGTCTTTCTTGCCCTTTTTGCCTTTATTAGCATAGAGTCACTTTAGATACACTACATCACTTGTAATCAGAACTTCCCTTTCACAAAAACAGATCTTCTTAGGACACACAGTATTAACATAAGCAGGTCAGAAACACAAGACTATTCTACTGAACTGTCCAACAGAAATGTAATGTTAGGAAGAAAAGTAAAAGAGAATGAACAGATATTTTAATCCTCAGTACCAGATGAACATACTGTACGACATTTCTGCAACAGTAAAAAGACATAAGAGGTCTGACCTACACATAAAAAAACAGATAAAAATGAATAATCCATCGCTTCTCAGTACATTTGGACATGACTCTTCATGAAAGGACATTTCAAAAATTTAGTCTCAAACACCGAGAAAGACAAGTTGTTCCTAAGTATAAAAGCATCACTGTAAAAAACTATGCAAGCATCTCTCCATAATGTAATGCTTGTGTTTTAACAATCTAGACAAGACTTTAATTTTATGTCTGTGAGAAAATTATTTTCAGTCTCTAGTGAACTTGAGATGACTAACTTTGGATTTTGGTTCCCAGATTTTTGGGATGGTTAAGAATTCACTGGAAATCACATTTTAGGAAAAGCAAAACATGGACACATACCACTGACCACATCATGACAGACCTCTCAAGGCTGTTGATGTGGCACTGAGTACTTTTTGTTCTGGGGATAGCTAGGAAAGTATTTGTGTAACATAAGCAAGTGCACAAATGAAACTAAACCTAATTATGTTATATTTTTGGTGTGAAATTTAAACTTTTCATTAAATCCCAAATGTCAGCTGCTCCATTGACAAGCATGTCACCTATGATTCTGTTTTACATTAAATGAATGAGATATAGATTCTACTCTTTCGTTTTTCCTTTGTCTTCCTAACCAGCTAGTTTCTTTAATCCATATAATGCATCACTTTCTGAAAGGTTTTCTCTTTTTACTTATATTTGTCTATTAACTTTAAGGACTAGTAAAGAGAAAGTGTCTCCTCATAAATGCCAGAATTATTTTAGAGCACTCACCAGTACATTTCAGCACATCAGGTCTTGATGTATATACTGTAAGTTAGCTTTCCCGGTAATGCCAGAAGGAGACTGTGCATTTCTGCTCTTGAAACTACCATAAATTGTCAAAAAAAAATCAACTAACCTCTTTACCAAATCTTATATAAACTTGTCCTGTGCACAGGCAGTGTAGGGTACCTCCAAGATAACCACTTAGCTATCATTTTAGTTGGCAGAGAAGAAATCAGGATATCTACTTCCTCAGAGGCCTGAGCTCTACAGAATACCAATGTGGTGGTCTGACCATAGGACAGCTGTGAAAGTGGCAGTATCCACTAATCCAAGAAGAGAACTGGATGCATATTCCTAAGAAAGTGGCAATAGCTAGAAGGCCAAGATCAGTTTGACAGGGCTGATGAGCTAGGGGGATTCCCATAGGTAAATCTTCCATAGCTGCATTTAGAAATGGGATGAAAAAGAAGGCTTAGAGGTTTAAGCAGCCTTGACATGAACTGGTCTAATTACCACTCTCAAAAACTGAAGTGTAGCATGCAGAGACTTTTGGGTGCTGATGATCTTAGGATATTTACACACAATGGAGTGTATTCAGCTTTGCCTGAGGATAGAAGGCATCACATTCTTTGTGCATGCACCCTTTTCTATCCTATTCAGAGGATTTCGAGAACTGGAAAGGATTAAAACATGAATCTAAGTCTTCAGATATATGGGCCATTTTTAATTAACGTAGCTGACTTTGCAGGTGCTGTAACAAAATTACAGATTTATACTTTAAATACATTATTTGAGATTATTTCAATTCCAAGCAGCAACAGTACAGAGAAAAGCCTGAAGGGGAGATGACAAAGCTGAGTGAGCAATTACCTCTACCCTCAGTTCAGTCCTCCATAAACAATTCCCTGAATTTGCACCATTCTTAGACAAGGATACACACTTAAAGTGGCCCTAAACCCTTTAAGGACTTTCCAACTGGCTTTGTAAAGAAAAAAAATCCAACAAAATCCAGCAGGGGAAAAGGCTGGTTACAGAGCAATGAAAATCTCATCTACTGAGAGATTATATTCCACCCCTTGCTAGGGAAAGCATTGTTTCTCCACTTGCATTATCCATTTCCTTGCACTATGTCCTTAGGTTTCAGGACTGTTACGGCCTAATTTACATAAAAGCATATGGCAGTAAAATTCAGAACTTCCTAATCTCACTGTTTCCCAAAAGCATCAGAAAAAGCCCCTAAAATTTGCAACAGTTTATCTCTTAAGGATGAAAATGTCTCCAGGCATGGTCTAATTGCCTGAAAGAAACAGAAACATTGATAAAATTTTCTGAATATTCCTGCAATACATAAAATGGCTACATTTCTGAGTTTTCCTTATTCTTCCTTCTGCTTGGCAGCCTTAAAGCACCAACTAAACAAAGTTTGTGTTGGACTACTCCATCTACACCACCAATCATGTTCTCACCAAACTGTACCACAGGCACACGATGCCAAAGAGCACACTGGTGAAATGACAATAGTTCTAACCTTCCTTCAGCTTGCAAAAGCGTACCTTTAAATTGACATGCATGTGTTCAGTGTGCAACCCTGTGGTGCCACAGCTGTGATTTCATTAACTTTGAAACAGAACAAAGCTAAAAGTAAGAGAATGGTGAGCACAAGCATCCTGTTGACCAGGTGGGAAGAGAGGCTGTCAGGGGCTCAAGTTCCTTAACCTAAGTATGAAATAAAACCACACATGCTATTGTACAAAATTAGTCCTAGGCACAAGAAATTCTTCCAGCAAATTAATGGCTTGAATCTGAACTAGAACAATGCAGTAAAGGGAAACTTAAATGCATCTGACAAAAGTTTAATTCGTCAAGAAACAGATTTTGTACACAGTCATTACTAGTCAGACAAGTTCTTCTACAAATCCCCCTGGAATTTATTCCTAAGGTGGTTGAATACTGCAAGATACTAAGAGGTACCAGAAATTCATAAAACATGGCCCATGAAGCTGTGGACACTGATAAATAAAGAGCTTTTACAGATACACAAAACACAGTATTTAGCATTAAGGTATTCAAAGGCAGGCTTCATTCGCACTGGCCTACCTGCAGGCCGTGCACAATACATACACCAAAGAGTTAAAAACTAAGATTCCTGTTCTGAGTATAAGCACCACGCTGTTTTGAAGCTGCAGAACAGCAGTGCACTTCTTAGGAAGGCACTCACAGAAAGGTCTCCACTTCAGAGTGTGTAATGCTAAAATGGATGTGTGGGCAAGTAGGTAGCCTGATCACACATGCATGATTAATGCAAAGAGGTGAACGCATGATATGATGTTCAAAGGTTTGCCAAGGTAGCACCACTTTTATTATAATGTGCTCTTGAAACAGCTACCTTTTGTCAAAACAAAAATGGAAGCAATAACATGCTTATTTTTGCATTTATTACTCTTTTTCCTCCTGCCCCTTTTTCCTGCCCTGCACTTAAGGACTTCATTTAGAAAAATAGGGCTGGTATCTTACAATGCTTACAAGTTTTTTAATTGGTTCTCAAAAGTATTATTATTAAATTCCTCTGTGGATTTCCCAAATAAAATAATTTTTTGACTTCTGGGAACAAGTGAGGAATACAAGGACATTTTCATTTCAAGAGCTTTTTCCATTACTTTGAAAACTATAAAACATAGCAGTATCGTAGACATGAAAAAGAAAAGTCTGTTTTAGTCTTTTACCAGTTCAATTATTTTCTGAAGTCTATAAAGGACTAAATGCTGTGATCACATTCTGTGTCACCAGATTAATTTAAACTTCCCCTCTCAGTTCCCCAGCAGAAAAAAAGGCTATTTTTAAAGGAAAACTCCCTTTCTTTCTACCCTATTCCGAAGTTAAGAAGTTTGCTTCCCATGGCTAAGTCATTCAGCATATGCAGAATTCATCTTTTTTCTCTCCTTAATTTTCAGCTAAAGAGATAAATATATATCACCAAGGAAGGCAAATCTAAAGGAAGAACTGTCTCTGCAGCTATTTCAAGTGAAATTACTAAATTTGTTTGACTTTACAGATACTCTCCCACACTCCTGCTTAGCAAATGCAGAAGACCTCCTCAAGATGTAACCATTCTGCCTTCTGTAACACTAAAGACAAGATTACACAAACACTAGCTTTCACATTTACTAAGGGAAGGCAGATGATTTTCAGAAGTGATGGGCCATGGAATACTTTATCACTTTCATGTCCTTTTATCTCTGAGATTCTATTTCATTTCTCTCTTTCTCCTTTCTTAAAAGGAGACAAAGAAAGCAAGAGGGAAATTAAGTGCTTTGCATGAAGAGAAGCCAGGCAATTTTACGCCCCTCTCAAAACACTCTATTTTTGTTGCCTGAAGGTTTCAAGTCAGAGAGGCTTGCCTATGCATGCTGCAATAAAAGCTGCTACAGCCAGCTGTCTTAGTATCTAAAGGAGGTTGTTGCTAGCAATCCCGTCGATTAACCCTGAGGCTAACCACCACTAAGGAAAACAAAATATTAAGATAAAAAGATTCTTTAGGTTGTTTCCTTATTGCTCTAAGTAGGAAGTCTCAGAGGGCAGTTCAAACTGGTTGCTTGAGTGTTCAGACAACGATCACTCCCAGATGGCCTTGGCAGGATGAGCTGACTCTTAGGGAATCATTAGGTTGGACCTACTGGAAATGAAGGCACAGCTTTCTGCTACAAAGTGAACCTGTTTTTCTTGCCATTAAAATCATTGATATTGACATCTCTTTTTAATTTATGCTCCAGAGCTCACACTTCACACCTTAAGATGATCTTCTGTTCAGATGTTCTTGGTTTGATTCATATAAATTGTCTTATGGACTATCTTTTCCCTCATTTGAGGGCTGCACTTTATTTCATTAAAAAAACCAAGTAATCTGTTTCCTTCTATGACTCTGTTTCAGAGAGAGATTTTTATTTTTACAGTTCAGACAACCACCACGTGCTGCTGAGGTAGGAGGCAATTATTCCTGTCCCTAAAAGATCAGATTGCTAAGTAAAACAAAGAAGAGAATCTTCCAACAGCAAGTTGCTGCCTGAGTCAGTACTTGAAAGATACCTGCTCAGTCAACCCTAGGCAATCTTGTATACTGTTTTTCTCCAGCAGATTATTCTTTTTCCGCCCCCACCCTTCAACCCCCTGAAGACAGATTTCACAAGTTGCAATCCACCAGAGGCAACAGATTTCTTGACCCCAGATACACCATACTATCTGAAGGCTGTTTTATTTACCCATTTAACCTAGGGTGGCAAAGAAAATACAGAGCAAAAGCCTGAGAAGAAACTAAACTACTTAGTGTATAATTTTAATTATTACAGTTATCACTTAAATGTACAGTACACTTAAATATAATGGCTATTATACTTATCTTTAAAAGTGACCTAAAAATGTTTTCGACCTGAGGATTTTAAAGTTTCAGGTTCCACATTTCTCTTCACCATTCATGAAGAGTTTAAGGAGCATCGGTTTAAACAGTATTCAAAGGCCCATTGTAAACTAAGCAAAGGAAACTAAAACTAATTTTGAACTCAAATTTCACTGCATGTTTCAGATGTTATCAACTGGAAATATTAATTTACTTTTTGGTTTATTATTAAGAATTTGGGTTTGCCCAGAAAATAAAAAGTTGAAGGATTACTGGAGGTCACCCAGTCCAACCCCCCCTGCTCAAGCAAGTAACAGAGTAATAGCGAAGTCCAGAATCAAACAGAAACTAGAAGTTTGACTGTAAAATCATCATCACTAAAACAAAACAAACCCCAGCTTTCTAGAAACAAATAAAGTTTTAATTTATTGCATTAAATCATCATCATAAACACCAATACCTCAGCATTTATGTATTTGATTTGCAGTAATTTAATTTGCTTTTTAAGTATCTTTTGGTTCAGAGGCTAGTACAAGTAGGCATGACAAAATATGCCAAGTACATGATTTTATTTAAAAGGGAATCACTTAAATTACTAACAGTTCTTAAAGTACTAACGGTTTAGTCTTTGCAAAAATTAGCAACTACCACACTTTATCAATAAACACAGTGAAGTACTTATTTAGAAATTGTTCAACCCTACCCTCAGACGCAAAACAGATCACAAAGCAAAAATCACAGATCTCCTAATTTCACTAAATTTCAGCAGATTTGTAAGCACTGAAGTTCCAAATAGATCCTAAATAACTTAAAGTTATCACCTCAACTTAGTATAAATTAATCCCAAATTTATAATCACTGCAGTCTTCATCCACTAGCTATGAAAATCAGCATTTGTCACTGGGGGAGGGGGATGGTGAAGGGACTCCTCTCCTGCCATGAGAGAGGGGGGAAAACTGTATTTACTTATTGTCATCCATTTTTAAAAACCATGTACTCCCCAAATATATGTCTAGCATTTAAAATCATGCTTACTAGTAACAGGCCTCTCTAAAGACATAAATACATTGTAGCCACATGAGATCAGACTACAGGTCATAAACTACTGATAGCGACTAATTTCTGTTTCAGAAGACAATTGTGTGGGTTTTTTAATGGCTAACATCATTATAATCAAGCTTTCCTTCTAGCATTGCCCCTCCCCACCTTCTAACAGTCCAGTTTAGAGACTTTGCCAGCCCAAACTTTACACTTGAATAGTAGAGAGTTTACTTTCCTTTAGGAAATGAGATCAGTTCTTAATGCAAGAACTCCCTTACAGTGTTTGCTCACCATTAGTCAGCACGTCCCTATGACCCATCCCTTTCCTCCACTCCCTTTCAGTTCCAAAAGCTGTCATTATCGGCTTCCAGCTTTTTGGGATTTTTGCCTGCAAATTCACAAACTATTTTAGAAATTCCCTGGAGGGTGAAGCAGCTTTTTTCTACAAGTATTGTTACTTTGAACTCTTGGAGAAACCGAGTTCCTGTGATCTCTTTATAATATAGACTTTGTATAGCCAAAAGCCTTATCCCCATCCTACAGGATCCCTTTTGCCCATCAACTAGGCAGCCAAAATTGTTTTGAAACTTTCAATTCAAACAAAATTCTAAGTGCAAGCTCCGGAGGTTGTCTGGGTTTTGTCTATTTGCTTGGGTTTAGCTCATTCAGTAGTTAGCACGTAAAATTCTGAAGACAAAACATATTTGTTTCATAACCCATTTTGGAAAATATAATGCTCCTGATCTCAGAAGAGCCAATGTGCACTATCATGTATCAGTAATTTCAACAGCTGAGTAATAAGACACAGCTTTTCTGCAATTTAAGCAGTAGATTAGAGAACACAGTTAATGGAACCACACTGATCCCAGTTCTATGCCAAGCTCTCAGGAAGCAAGCCTGTATAAAGGTTACCTGATACACACCTGCTGGGGCAAGGTGCCTGAACTGCACATGAACAACACTCAGTGACTCACTGTCACTGCAAACTTCAGAATAGATCCACTCTTGCCCTTTAAACTCAGTACTCTAGATTGTAATCTTCAGATCAGAGGATGTAAACCACACCTGAAGGCAAAAAGATGAAGGATATATCAAGAGAAGACTGAAACTCCCAATATATTTTTTAACTCATAATACTTCATAGTCATCCACACTTAGCTTGCTAAAATGGAACACTAAGCTAATATAATCCTTTTGGTCTGCCCCATTCCAGTAATCCTTGACATTCTCATAAAATGTCTGAACTGTATTTATCAGTGTGAATTGATTGCTTCTAGTCACCATGTAAAGAAAGCTTATTGTAAGAGATGTCTTTTTTTTTTCCACATCATTTTTACATTCAGAATTATGAAGAAGGAAACAAACCACTCTGCTCTTCAGCTCCAAGTTTCAGCTTTTAGTTTTGAACTAGGATGCTTGAATAAACCAAAAAGTAAACATTTACTCCACTAATGTTTTCTAAGCTGTGGTTTAACACTTTATAGTTCCAGGTACTTACACAGCAACTTCCTTCCAGAATTTATCACTCAAAGTTCAGTAGCAAACATTCACTGTTTAGTGTTATCTTAAAATTTATTTTGCAGTCACTTCATTATCACCACACAGGTCATAATTTTAAACTTTATCTCAAAACTTCTAAAAAGTAAACTGGACCTTAAAAGGAAATAAATCTATTCCTAGATCTGTAATTCTAGTTGTATAAACTGGGACATTAAACACTCCGGTCACTCTTCTCTGATATCTTGTTATCGTTCAAATATATTTTCAGAAATCCATTCCTTCAGAAAATTGTTACAAAAATTTATGTTCAAATGAGAAGTGAAGAGGACTGTTACATTTCTGACAATGTAACATGCTTCTTTATAAGAAACCTACTTACATTTTCATGTATATGAAGAACAACAAAATTTAAGAGTATACCAAGAGCAAAGAATATACTGCAGAAGACATATGACAGAAAGTCAACCAGGCCCTGGAGTTGACTGGCTGTATTTCAGAGTTCCACTTTTTCGTGCTATATTTCTCCTCATCTCTGACTCCACTACTCATATGTGCTGAACTTGTCAGGATCGCAATCTCACTTAAGTAACTTGCAGTAGTGCTGTAATCTTGCAGTCTATCTGGTAACTCTCCTACTCTACTACAAGGAACAGCTGCTTGGACAGCAAGCATCACTCAAGCAGCCAAATACCACCTTCTCTGCTAGAGCATGCACCGAGCTGGCTGGAAGCTGCTGCTGCCAACGCTGCTCCCACGTGTGGGAGGAGCAGGGCCTGGGGCACCCTCGTCCTGCCCACAGAGCAGCCAAAACTGCTCTTTGCTGATTCTGTCGATGCAATCAGTGAGGGATTTGTCCCTTAAATACAGTAACTGCACTGAGACCATATCAGTGTCAGTACACACAAGACAAATCTGATAATAGACTCATGCTGCTGCAATATGCTTAGAAAATCATCTGTGATGAGAGATTTCAAACAAATCAATTTCCTGAATATCTTCATCAGATGCTAAGTTGTCTAGCACTTTATCTGAAAATCACTGTATATGTTAGAGTAAAAATGTCCCACAGGTGAAAGCTGCTGAGGATCAGTTTGCACTAAAATAAATCACATCCATTAAAATTTAATTTGTGTCCTATCCAGAACTATGCAAAGGTCTAATAAACTGTTTAATTACTGAACACCTGTAGCTATTTTGTGAGATGACACTCAAGTAATTTCTGTACTTTCATAACATTGAAGGACACTTCAAAATGGCAGATGTTAAAACATGATTTACCTGACTCTGTAACTGCTACTTATTTATTTATTTATTTATTTATTATTTATTTACAGTCATGTAAAGAAAGAAAATCACTGTGAACCACTTCAGCACAGTACTGGGGGTGATAAATTAGGGAGTGGCAGAGGAAAGGATGAAACATCAAAAGAAAGTGAATATTGTAAGCGTGAAAGAAGAAACGTCTTGCAGAGGGATCTGGCAATCTTGTAATATCAGCTTCTCCCAAGGAACCAAGCTGCACAAAGAGACGCTGAAGTAGCTGAGGAAGGAGGTCAAAACCTGCAAATTTACAAACCACAGGAAGACTTCCTGCCAAGAATGAGTGAACTGTTGAATCCACTGGACAGAAATATACCGGACTGGGAGATTAAACTGGGAGGCAGACTCTCACCAGAGTGGAAGGAAGTACTGAATAAACGTATTATGAACTCTCTCCTACTCTTAGGCAGAGAATGAACGCAGAGCTCTTCACCTCAGGTGGGAGAACGAACCCAATCTGTTGAGCAGAAAACTACTGCAGATCAACAACACAACTTATCAGAATACCAACAGTAGCAGAAGGACACAGACGCATTTGTGCATCAGTGGCAGAAGAACATAATGGAGAAGAAAGAACAAAAATGAGTGAAAGAATATAATGGAGAAGAGAAGCTAAAAGCTGATATAAAATCTTCCCAATGTTAAGAACAGGTTTGATTTTTAATCTGTACAAGCCAAAACAAAACTTTACATATTTGCAAAGCAAAACCACAGCTCTTTCTTTAAGCACACATCTGAAATTCCCTATGCATCAATTGAGAAATGGAAAAAAAAAATCATCAAAAGCTGCAAAGCACTAAGTTTTACAGTAAAAGATATATGCCAGCTGCATACAAGAAATGATCACTTCCCAATGCTAGAATTATTTTTTTAGCATTGTGCAATCCTCTTTTGAAAATACCAACCTCCAAGAAATAAAAAAGTTTCCTCACTCTCACATTGCAAATTATTGGATGAAAGGCTTTTACTTCACCTTAACTGGTAAGATCCAAGATTTTCCCTTAGTTTTGAACTGCAGGGTTTTCTAAATATGCAACAAATATCTCAGTGCCCTATAGAAATGGGCACATACTCTATGTAAGGTGGTAACTGTTCTCAGCACAGAGAATGCCAGTACTGACTTAGCAGTTTTGTGCACAAAGCTGCCCATTTGCTCCTTACTCTCCTTGTTTTTGCTTTGCTGATCAAAGGAGTTGCCAAGTTTTTTCTTTACCATTACAAGGCAGGAAAAATGGCTCTCCTCGGAGAGGCCCCTTGTGAAGGTCACAAAGGTTAGCTCCACAAGCCCTGGAGTCTGCTCTGATGCTGGTGTGATTGGCTGGCTTCCCTGCAGTTACCCTGCATTTCCCCTCCTTCACAATAGTGCACTGGTTATGGAAACTAAATATGAAAGAACTTGGTGGGGGAGGAAAGAATTTCTATGGAGACACATTCTAAAACACTCACAAGTTCTACTTGTTTGAGCAGCCTGGAAACATAGCATTCTAAAACATTTGATTTCTTTCTGGAAAACTCAAAAATTTCAGCCTTGCAAGCCTCTCTGTTTTCAAAGGAAAACCCTTTTGCTTTGTAAAAGTTTGCTTTCTTTTGGCATACCAATACATAGATACTAGTCTGCCTTGGTCTGGAAAAAGTTTAAGTGATTTACTTGCCCCATCTCTGGACTTACATAAGTGGAACCGACATGTCAGACCATCTTAATGAAGACTAAAATGAAGTCAACCAACCAGGATTCAGATTTGTAGCACTTTCCAACTCCGCAGCGGTATCACACCAAAGACACTTTTGTACTTTTAGGTCCTAAAGTTAAGTAATGAAGACATCTTGAGTATCCAGCAAAACAATCATTGTGTTTTAGATGACTGATTAAATACGCTCCCCATTTTCTATGAATTCAAACCTACCAATCCACAGGTAGCCACAATTATTCACGTTTTCTTACACATAAAAAATTTAACCCATAGTATATACACTGAAAGCTCTAAACCACTTCAAAGCACCTACTCCTAGAAAACGGATTCCATATTGGTCCAAGTAGGGAAAAGTAGTATAAATTTTGTATATTGAAGAATGAACTTTCTGAATCTTCATATTTTGGAGACACAGGTTCATACCACTTTACAAATAAAACTTTGAGTCCTAGCATTGCTCAAGAAGCTTTCTTAACACCCTGAAACTCAAGCCAGGCTCTTCCCTCTCTATATAACTGTATGTGTCAAGTTCTGTCTCCAGTGCTAGCATCCATATGTTTGGACAGATGAAGCCAATTAAAATTCAGCCAGTGGGTTTGATGCTGAACCCACCTCTGCAGCTGTTCTGAGTTCATTATGTTACAAGGAGCCAAAAGTACTTCCAAAATAGTAAAAATGTACAGCCCCACTAACTACATATTTCAAGCTGTTTAAGTACTCTCAAGATTTAACAATACCTAGTAAGAGAGAGGCTCATACTACAGCTTTATCTTCCTAGGTGAAATCAACAGGCTTCCTCTTCTTAACCAGTTGCCTCTGTTCACAAAACATTAAGTACAACAAACCCTCTCTATTGGGACACAGCAACAAAATACTAAGAATGCCAGAATCCTAAGCTGAAAACAGTAAAACATATAATTAAAGAAGGAATATTATAGTTCATATAAAAGCACAGAAGTGTAAGTGGGAATTTGACCCAGTTACTTGGATTTGTTCACCTGCAAAAAGATGTAACGAAAGCAGGGACACCTCACGGGGTCTCCAGAACTATTTCAACCAGTTTAGATGTAGATGCAAGGAGAAACCCATACAATAGCCACATCGTAATAAAAAGCAAAAAGTGTATGTCAGAAAGAGCTGCATCTGATCATCACTAATATTTACTGGAGAAACTTTTAAAGAGGTACAAAAACACAACACCAAATTTCTCTTTTGCAGGAGAGCTTTTATCACCAACACTTGCCATTTTTTTGTTGGCTGCTATAACAAGGCATAGCACTTCTGACAAGCTTTATCAAACTTTTCAAGCCTCTTTAAGGGTGGGTTTGGTAGGTGTCAGCACACCTGACACCTACCAAACCCAAGCCTTCCTCCACTCATACAAATGCTGGATACACAATGTGATGGCCAGCAGAAAGCACAGACACCAGATCACCTGAGACATTTGCAACACCAACACATTGCTTAACTTTGGAACTTGCCATGAAAATAAAACCCCAGAGGAGAGAGAATTGGGTCAAGAGTCACTAACACGTGCTGTTTTGCTACCAGGCACATCTTTGACCCCCTCAGTACAGAACAGAAATTCTTATCCTTCTGGCTGATGTTGCTATGCAGACAAGAAGCCTCCCATGGTATATGCTGTGATAACATTAAGGCATTTCTCCTTCTGCTACTCAGGCAAAACAGGGCAAAAACCCTTTCTTACATCAACCCCTACCCAAACCACACTAGGGGGCTCTGCTGATGTCATCACATTTTCTGACAAGTATTTACTTCATAATTATATTAACCCATTCCGATCTAAGGAATTAAATGTATTATCTGAAAAATGTGGAGCAACATCAGCTTACTGCACCTCCTGTGCTCTTACAGTCCCCACAGTTAAGAGGAAAGGAAAAGCTTTGGTCCAAAATATCTAAAATATCCAAAAGTAAAAATACGAACAGTAGACACTAATAAATGAACAAAACCCCCTCTCTGTAAGCAGCAGTAAGATCAAGATACCATTCAAATCTGTAACATGGGAAAAGGCTAAAGTTTAGGACTATGGTTTTGTAAGTTTTTATGTTAAAGGTTCAGATTGCTGTAATGCTTTAATAACGACACAACTGGGCCAAGGAATAGATGCATTGTAATCAGCCTCTTTCTTCTGTATGACATCCAAGACTGCTTTGGAAAGCAACCCTCTTCAAAAACATACTTTACAAAAATGCTGAGTAATTCCCTGATACAAGACTCAAGCAATATAAGAATCTCTGGAGTGGTTGTATGACCAAGTGTCCTACACCAATCCTGCAACTGTACAGAAGAAATATGTTCAGACCTGTCGCCTTTTTTTTAAGCAAGTTACAGAAAAATTACTAAAACCAGCCTGAATACCTATCTTTCTTAAAATTTGAATTGAAAAGAGTTTCATGCATGGCAAAAAGCCCAGATGTTTCATTTGCACCTCAGTTTCATTTAATTTTATGACTTATGATGCAACCAAGAGGTCAATAAGCTTATAATTTCAGAATTAACCAAAAAACCCATAAATTGACATAAAACATAAAATGAAAAGAATACAGACAAAAATAGGGATGAAAGTCAAAATAGTTCAGTTTTACGTTTTCAACTTGAGTAATATGGATGTGTCAACTCAATATGACACATGACCTCCAAAGTTAGGTTTTTAGCTTAAACTGTGACAGGCCTTATTTTTTGATTTAGCCTATAAACACCAGTAAACCCAACACTATGTTGTTAAAAGTGCACAGTATTTCTTGGAAATGTAAATTATGGCATAATATAAAAGTGCAACTTCCAAGACTTTTATACCAGAGCAAGTGAACCAAAGCAATCTTTACCACAATTCCAGACAACTTCACATATACCAACAGAGGTAAACCTGATCTACGAAAAAATGAAACCCTTTCGTTCCTGTTATTTTAAATACTAAATTACAAGAGAATACAGAGGTTTTCCAATAGGAAAGGGAAGCAGGACAAAGAAGGCAACAAAAATACAGATGCCAAAATGTTTGCTACAAGGTAGCTTAGACCAGTGGTCTCCAAACTTCTTTACCACAAACCTTACCAGTAAAACAATTTTGAGTATGCATTCACAATAAATGTACATTTATAAATAATATATATGTAATACATGATGTACATTATAAAACATATACAGATACAGGAGGAAGAAAAGGATGTGCTAAAGACTAACTAAGCACTATTTTACTTCTTAATTTTTATTTATTAATGGTCCAAAATATATTTTCCTCAGCCCACTGGACTGTCTTTCACAGCACTTGGTTTATACACACCCCATGCTGGATACCACCAGCTTATACTGTCCAAACGATGAATGTCATCCTCTGAAATGCACTCAATTTCACAATTTGGTCTTTTAAACTTGAGTTGAACAACTATTGGAAAGGCTCATGAGAGCTATACTTTAACTTAAGGCTAAAATCATACATGTTTTGATTGTAACAGACTTTTATTTTTAACAGGGATCACTTTTGTCACATTCTACCAAAAGTTTTTGAGACTTCTAGAAGTGTAGGGAGTAGACAAGACAAAGCTGGCAGCATTTAACAGTGCAAAACACAATTTTCTAAGAGGTTACATAGCTTCACCTTTCCAACTGGGGAACTCATTTAGGCACATTACAAATATTATCTGATATTAGAAGTCTACACAGAAAGCTACTGGAATTTCTCTTGCCTGTTTTCATAAATGCAAAGAGAAATCTGATCTGAGATTCATGCTGGAGATTCAGTCTGAATTAATTCTCCACCAAAAACAAGAGGATTGGGAGAGGGGGTGAAAGAAGGAAAAAAGATTCTAGTGCAAAGCCGAGTCCAAATCCAGAAGACAAAACAAAATCATATGCAGCAATTAAACGAGGCCTGATGTAAAAGGCACCATCCACTACAAAGACAAGGTTCCTCTGTTTGCTGCTTGCTGTAGACGAGAAATCCTTCAGTTTGCCATGATTTCACATCTAGAAGGTGACCAGATAGTGACTGATCACCTCCTGAAAACTATTACTTCAGAGGATGCTGACTTTAGCTTGAAGGATGATGTTCTATTAAGAAAACAGCTATGATAACTTACAGAAATACTTATTTCTTCT
>WAAE01047848.1:0-10398 GCA_013400495.1 Nicator chloris | reverse complement strand
CCTCCTTCCTCCCCCCCCTCTCCAACCCCCCAGAGAAACGAGAAAAAGCACCACCTGCTAACATTTGGAAAACCAGCAGAGGACTATTACCTCTATCTTTAATTTTCACTCACACACTCAGATGAATGAGCAAAGAAGGGGGAGACCTCAACAGCCCCTCTAGACGTAGGGCTGAATTGATGGGATTGTGATTTGTAGGATTTCTCCACTTAGTCCCTGCCTCCTACTTGCTCTCCAGCCACTCCAAAGTCTCTTCCCCTCTCTTTAAGCAGCGATTTCTTTCAATCTCTCTCCCTCCCTCCCTGTGTCTCTCTCCCTCACACTCTCCCTCTCTCTCTCTACATACACTCATCTCCCCGGAGAGAGAGAGAGGAGAAACTCAACTCCCAAACACCGACCAGATGTCGAAGAAACGCAAAGCCCTGGAGGGCGGCGGAGCCCCGCTCCCCCCCGAGGACCCCAGAGCCTGCTTTGGGGCCGGCGAGGAGCAAGGTAGGGCGGCGGAGGCCTGCAGGTGGCCGGGCGGCTGGCAGCCCACCGCAGGGACGTGCCGGCCTGGCCGGCCTCCTGCAGCCCACCCACACCGGGGTGACTTGGGCTCTTAGGCCGGGCTGCTCCCATCGCCGGGCGCAGAACTGCGGGGCTGCTCCCACCGCAGCCACACGGAACTTGTGAGGGGGGAAGGGGTGAGGGCAGGGGCTGCGGGAGGGCGGCCGAGGGGAATGGCAGGTCTGCCAAGCAGTCCAGGCTGCCTTCCCCGCTGCAGTTTGTCACTGGCATGGGCACAGCCACGGTGCCTCATTGATTTGTAGCTTGTGTAAATCTGTTTGCTGCGCGCTCCTAGTCGGGGCAGCGAATGAGCTATAGGCACCTAATATATACCTGGTGGCTTTGCGTGGGTCCCGTTTCCTCCAGCAAGCCCCATCCCTGGGACGATTTCAGTTGCGTCACGTTGGGGCTTCGAACGCCGCTCTTGTAGCACACTTTGCACCCAGCTCAAGTTGGTTGTGCTGTAATTTTCAAGCTCCAAGTATTTGTGGTGAAAGCTGTTCGGTACTTTTTGACAAAATAATATGAACGTAGCAGCCGCGTGGTGTAAAATCAGCTGTGCACACAAGTGTGAGGGAGTTCTGCTGCTGAATTTCTTGTTGTTCAGCCAGCCCAGTGGGTTCCCTTCCTTTGTGTTTATTTTAACAAGGTGGGCCCAAATGAACCAAGCTGAGCTACAGGGCTTGGGGCTTGTGGCTGTAATGCAGAGAGGAGAGGAAAATACCGGTTGGATTCAGAGCAGTGTTTCAGGCTGTTGCGAGTGGCTCTGGTGGGAGATGGTGGGGGTGTGGTGGGTTCAGATGATGGTGCGAGTATGTCTCTGTGCATGCTCACATTCAGAAACATGCTGTTTTTGCCTGGGCAGGTGTACATCGAGCAGAGAGGGATGGCATGAGTGTGTTTTCCAACATGGAGTCTGTGGCCCTTTTTGTAAATGATGTGAAAGATCCTAATGTCACAAATCACCCACATCATGAAATTCCCTTACCACTATGGATGTGTCTGCTTTTGCAAGGAAATATTTCCAGCACAGTGGTTCGTGTGTTCCTCTGGTTTCATTAGAAAGGAGCGCTGAAATTCACCATTTCTCTCAAAAGATATGGTTTAGGGTTTATGTGGCTGTTGGTTTTTAATTGCTTGGCTCTCCTACAAGAAAATAACATGTTCATATTGTCTTGCCATTTCTCTGCTTAAGACTAATCTTGACATGGGAGGGATATTTTCAGACCCTGTCAATGACTTTATATGCATGACAGCATTCAATGTTTTTGCAATGTGGAATTTTGCTGTTACTAACCTGGAAAATCTTACCTCTTTGTCAGCAATAGAGGAGGTTAAATACAGAAAGGGCATTCAGGAGAGATTCAGCATTCAGAAAGTTTGGTATAGATTACATGTAATTTTAATTTAAATGTATGCCAGTAGTGGGTGTAGAAGCACCTTATACGTTATTGTGATGCAGTGATGCCTGCCTGGATAGAATTTTTTTTTTTAAGTGCCTTTTTTTTTTACTCCACAATAATATTTTCTGTAACACTTATGGTTATGTAACAAGAAACAGAAAACATAATGTAACTTTAACACAGGATTGTTCTTTTTCTTGATTTCATGATGCACAAAACAAATGCAATGGGAAGTGAAAAAATACTTGATAAAGTATTGATGTGTATCTAAAGGGAGTAAATAAGGTATCATTTTCCTCATAAGGGGACACAATGTATTTTGTAAATCAGATAGATTGAAAATTTTTGTTTTGCACCTAGATAATCCAGGGTCTTGTCTTCTCTCACATAGTAAATAATGAAATTAGGTAAAAAAATGTAGTTTTATTTCTGAGCTTAAATATATTTTTTTGTGAACTTCTATTCTGTTTATTTTCTTCCTCCTATTTTACAAGAAGGAATGTTGCTTGCTAATTACATTGTCTGTGCCTATGTAACTGTAGAAACCATTAAGAGTGTGTAATGTATCACAGTCTTGAAGGGAATGTATTTTTGTGTAAGATGGTGGGTGTGAGACTCTCTTAAGGCATGAGATGGGAAGATTTTTTTTTTAAGCTTAAGCATCTTACTATGAAGCACTGTGCTCTTACAGCAGGTTTACTACCTCTGTGGAGAAGGCATACTTGCTAAGTTTGGAGGGCAGCTGTGTAGCGTTTGCCTGGAAGTATGGAGAAACCATGTAACACCTGGGGTTTAGCGTTAAAATGTGTGTGAATTGGGAGCAGGGAGGCAGGGAAGGCGAAATGGACATTAGTAAACCAAGGGAAGAAAAACAGAGAGCTCAGATTTCTGGAGGCTGCCAAATCCTGTATTCCTGCAGAAGCTGAATGTGGAAGCCCGGCTGTCCTCAGCTAACGAGGTGACTTCTGTCAGTGACAGAAACGTGAATGAGTGAGAGCCTGGATCCAGGTCTGCCATCTTATTCTTCTATGTTACCTGGTCAGCTGAGAGCAGGTGTTGCTAACAGAGGAGTCTCAGACCCTTTTGAGGGTCTGCACTTCTGTTTTTAAATACTAAGAGAGTGTGGACTAATTCTTAGCTGCTTCAGAGTGTGCTGGGTATTTGGCCAACTGAAGTGTGCGCTTGCAGAGTTTCATTCAGCTCTTGTTTATCCTCACTTGGTGAAGCTGTGGGTGGATAGACACTATGTAGGCCACAATACAGATTTTTCAAACTTCCTTGGTGTGGCTTCGTTTTTTTTCTCCTTCAAAGTATTTTATGAAGGACTCTGTAATCCATACTGTAACGTTGCCTTTTATTGTGGGGTCTGATGCCGTATGTTTCAGCCTCACTGGTGTGGAGAGGAGATAAGGGATGAGGCTGCTCTGTATCTCCCACCTTCTCAGGAGCAACAGCCTGAACCTGTCTGTCTAATTCAAGGCACTTCACTGCTTCAGCTTATTAAGGGGTAGGCTCATTCCCATAATCTCTGAAGACACAGTGGCATCTTTTGGGGAGAATTCCGGTTCTTACTGGAGCTGAATTGTTTCTCAGATGTGCCCCTTTCTTTGCCTTGATTGTGCATGAAGCTTAGGGTAACTACACTGGTTTATTTGTACCAATGAAAGTGGCAGAAATTCCAGCAAAGCTGGTAAGGTCCTAGTGGAGAAACCAGATATGGTTGTTCAGTGTGATATTCAGCATGGAGAAGGTGGGATTTGCCTGTTGAAACTCAGGTCTCTGCACTGCCTTTATAGTCAGGAAACAGAACATTTCTAGGGATCAATTCATCTCTTCCTGCAGTGGAAGTCTACATTTAGTCAGCAGAATCAGATCTGAGAAGTGCTGTTCCTGCCAAATGAATATAAAAGTAGTCCAAACATCTAGCATGGATGTAGACGGCTGTATTTCAGCAGATGACTCCTGACTTTTGACCAGATCTTTCAGGCTTCAGTGCAAGTCAAATGACAAAGATATTTTTCAGCTGAATTTGAAGCAGAAGACTTCCCTTCTGGCAATAACCCTCTTGCTCAAACTTGTAGCACAAAAAACCTGAAGAAAGGTCCTCTTTCTGTGAATTAATTTTTTTTCTGTGAATGTGCTGAAAGCTACTGTAGAATATGTGAAAATGGAGGGTGTTGGTTTAAAAACAAACAAAATATGGATGGTTCTTAGGACCAAATGCAGTAGGATCTTGTGCCTAAATTATACAGTAATGCTGCTCACAATTTTCCAGCGGTTTCTGGATAAAGTGCAGTGCAGTATTTAGGAGATTTTCTTGCAGAGATTTTTGAGCATGATGGATTCAAGGAAGGAGTAATCTGTAAATTCTCATTGAACTGCTCTTTGTCAATTTGCATTTCATGTGAAGAGAAATAAATGCATTTCTTCCACTTCCCCTGTGGTCCAGTTGTTCAAATGGTCTCCATTGTCACAAATATGAGTTATAGTTGAGAGTTTTCTGTGCTTTACAAAATTGGTCTCTAAAGAGAGAATTGTTGCAAAACTCTTCCAGAGACAAAGTTGAACTCCTGTCTGCCCACAAGTAACTTTTAAGATGTGATTACTTTTTTTAATTTCAATGGTACTGACCATTTTCATAGAAGTTAATCACGTGCATAAGGAAATGTTTTCAAGATTTTGATGGTCTTAGTTATTATTAATCAAAGCCCCCTTGAGGGCCACTTCTATGCAAGGGATACTTCCCTAGTAATTACTAGGGGGAGCAGTTTGTACTAAACTGTTCTCTCTGACTATAACTTGACAATTTGTGTGACTGCTTAGCATTCACATTTATCTTGAAATTTGGTATTAAGTTCTGATTATTATTAAATCTTAATTTGGGATCATCAGGTACAGGAAACCAAGTTCTGTCCTGTTATTGAAGGCTTACATTGATGTAACGAAAATCAGAATTGCAACTTCTGAATTACAGTTTTCCAAATGCTGTCATCTCAATACAACTAGCTGGAGTATTTATTCCATTTGTTGTTTTATTAAGCAAGTGAATATTGTGATTCCTTAGAGGTCTGAACACTGTAGTTGATATTCATGTTTCTCTGATGCACGTAGAAAAGCAAAGCAGTTCTTCCCTTGGCAGTTCTTCACTTGTGTGTGTGAGCTGTGGCTTCAGTTTGTCACATACTTACTTTTCTCCATCCTCTGTGTCCTGACCATTCTTTTCTTTCCACCTAACTTCTGATCCCTGAAACAAACACGCCCTCTCTAGATCATACTCTGGAAGATCTGGCTAATCGGAGTTAAGGTGTTTAGTGACAGAGGCTTATGTGTTTGTGAGGGCATTGGAAAGGGAAGGGAATAATTGTACCGCTTGGGTTTTGTGCTGATGCTGTAATAACACAGAAAGATGTGATGCTTTTGACTCCATTCACAGGAAGAAGTTTGTGTCACCCAAGAAAAACAAAAAAAGACAAAAGAATTGCATTGCATCCACAGCTTATTAAGGGTTTCATTAATGGAAAAACCCCCCATGCTTTCCAAAACTGATTAGCTCAATGGTTATCAATAATTTCCTGTTTGTTTTTTTTTTTAATCTCTTTCTTCTGAGACAGTCAAGGATCTGCCTTCAGATGCTGGGAACAATCTATGGGGTCCAACTTTTTCAGAGGATCAGATTTAATATGCTAAAAAAGATGACAGTTTTATCAATTTACTTCAATTTATGTGAAGCTGCAAACTGCGAATGGTGGAAAAATGTAAAGCTAAGGAGAATTCAAAATGTTTGGGGAGAGAGATCGGGGGCAAGTATATGTGCTGTTGTTGGAACAGTGTTGTAAGTGCTCTCTGGAAAAAATACCTTCCTCAGGCGTTGCTGCTGACATACCTTCCCGTCCAGTGTGTCATAAAGACTGTTGAGGAGCATTTCTTTTCCCACTTGTTTTAGAGAAGTGTGCTAGTGTGTGCCTCGGTATAAGTTTATGAGCCTTGTTTGAAGTAAAATACAAAGGCCAGTGCTTGAGCATTATGCTGAGTTGGTGTTTCCATGTAGGAGGGACCTTTTCTGGCCAGCAGTGCAGTACTGCCTAGTACAGCTTGGTCTTTAGCTGCTGCTAGCAAGTCTTGAGGTCATTATTTGCATTCTAGGGGGAAAAAAAGCTATCCCAGCTGACGTGAGAGGAAGAGCCATAGGAAAAGAGGTGATATTTTAAGTACCTGACATTGTTGCTTTGGTTGGAAGGTATGACTTTGGGGAAATTGCCAACTTGCTCTATAAATAAATTTATCCAAACATTTAAAAAGTGGAGATGACTTTTTAATTATTTGTGGGCACTTAGATATTTCAGCTATGCTGGTCATGTAGCGTGAATGGTAATGCTATAAAAACACCCAGTGAGGAAGGAATCGTAATTTCAGCAAAAAAAGCAGTGAAGAATCTCCCGAGTAGCTATTAAAAATGGTGCTTTGGTTAAATAACCAGCATTTCAAGGACAAACCTATCTTGAAGCTTTGTGATAAATGTTTGCAACTCTGCTTTGGGCTCCATAATGTTGCAGAGTAGTTCTCATGATGAGGGTGCCGTAGCCTCATTTCCATCGGTGTGAGGGGAAGATGTCCATCCTGGCTGGCCTCAGCCTGCAGGTGGTGATACTGCTGTGTACTAGGAAGTGTTACCTCAACGTAGCCACTGCTGTTAAATGGAATAAAGTTGTGCAGTTGGCTGAGTCCATACCTGGTGGTTGCCCTCTCTCTACGTAGAGAGGCAGTGGGGAAAGAGCAGCTCTGAGAATGACCTCCAATGAAGACATCCTCCTGACTGCACACTGAGCCTCAGTGGCCTTCCAAAGAGGACTAGGACTCGTGTTTGGAGAGCTGGTCCTCAGCTGCCCTCAGGTGCTCCCCTGACTGGTTGGGTGCTGCCTGGGAAATGGAGAACCCTGGCTGACAGAGGAGGAAGACTCTTGATTTGGGATGCCTCCTCACACTTGAACAAAAAGCTAAATAGGGAGGGCAGCATAAAGGCGAGAGGATTATAAAGGAAACAAAAAATGTAACAGTTTTGCAGGTTTCCTTTAACTTCTTGTAGAATGAAAATCTATGTGAATCTCCTGGATTTACTGGGAATGCATTGCATTGTTTGGTTTTTCATAGCCATTTTCCTCCTTCTGCAGATAAATAAATAAATGAAGCTGCTTCCCTGGTCAGCAAAGGAATGTGCATCTACCCCTTACCGTGAAATGAATGAGCGAGAGTCCTGGTCCCCTGTCATGGTGTCCACATTCACTGATCACTCTGTGTTGACAGGAGGATGAGTTGTGTTGATGATACCACCTTGGACGGTTTCTGAACATATCTGAGTCCAGTGCTTCTATGAGGGAAGGGAGGAGAGAGGCAAAAGGCAAGTGACAGGAACATGCCGATTTATTTATTTTTAAAGGCTTTGTGTTTTTAATACACAAGAATAGAAACTCTAATCTCTAATGAAGCACTTTTTCATTAACAAAGTCATGAAGTGTTCTCACCCTGTGGCCCTAAAGTTTCTGTACTATTTGAGCATAATTTTATTTTTAAGTTACTCATGATAATGTAGAAAGCTTGGCAACTCAATGAGCAGCAGTTGTGGCTTTATGCTGGAGGAGAAGAGAGATGCTGTCTGGGTGTGATGGGCTAGAATGCAGTTGGTTTGTGTGTTTATCACTTCAGTCACACTGTGATGGATAATAATGTTGACATTTAAGGCGTGCCCACATATTGGGCAATTGAGCTTGTGCTCCTAAGTCCATTCCTAGTATGTCTGATCACATGTGGAATGAGCAGCTGTCATTCAGGTGTCAAGCTGTATTAAAGCCATCCAAACTGTGTTTTACTTGAGTATTAGAGCTGAGGGGCAGCTGGTAATGGATCGATTCTTACACTGTTTTTCAGTTTGTGTCAGGCCCAGAAAAAATACTGGAAAGTTAAAACCAGTACAATAGGATCAGAGGTGCAGGAGTCATACATGATAGCACTATGAAGTAATAGTTACAGAAAATGAAAGAGGAAACAATCCTCAGAAAGCACTGAGAGACATGCAGCCTTTAAGGGAAGGCCTACTTAAGTTTAGATTGAAAAATGATAGAGTGAAGATGCCAAGACACTTGAAGAAGGCAGACTTTGCATGAGCAGGGGCTGAATATCAGAAAAACACTATCTTCACAAATAGCTCTTTTTTCATAGTCATGATTATGCCTTTGTTTTAGTCTTATGTAGCTGTTTGATTAGAGTAACAAATCTGACTCTTCTGTATGCAATTGGGTTGGGTTTCTAGGTTTTTCCTATGCCAACTCTGATTTATTTCTCACTTTTACTGTTTATTCACCTGCATTTTTTTTTTCTGTTATATTTCCTTTAGTATAGATACAGCTGAGATAGGATTATGCGATCATTATTCAGGCTTTGCAGATCTGGTCAGTATGTTGTTAATCACTTCCTAATGGTATGTTTTGGAATTAAAGATTGTTGTTAAAACAGAGATCTACCATCTGAACTTAGTAATTTGCAGAGTTTAGTCCTTGCAAGCTCTCCAGCCCCTTGGGGAAAAAAAGCTAATGACTTGTAGGTGGGCTTCAACTTTGTGTGACCTTGCCGTGAGTGGGACTAGGAGCATTCACACCTAGAGGCTGTATAGAAACTATTGAATCACTGGTCTTCCTACTGCTTCTCAGCTCTTTTGTGCCATCTATATGAGGCTGCATGAGTACTTGTAGTCTCTTTCAAGGGCAAACCAAAACCAGGTTCCCAGAGTTGCATTGTGGCTTGCCTGGGAAGTGATAACCAACAGCTTAATGTGCCTGCAGAGCATGAAGAGTGTCCTCAGTTGTGTGGACTGAGCTGCAGACAGTTCTCTCTTCTTCATTGATCTTCCTTGATTTCTTAAGAACCTCAGTAATTTCTTGAAACACGAGAAATGTGCAGGCCAATTTTTGCATTCATTAACTCCAGCCCCTTGCCTACAGAGTTCTGGAGATATTGGTGGATTTTTTTGTTTGTTTTGCTTGATTCTCTTCACAGTACTTGAAGAACTGCAGCATTTTCTTCCAATGAAACTTCTGATTCCAGGAGATGGTGCTGTGGCCCATGTAGGGTTTTGAGGCAGATCATGTGGATTGCATTAGGTTCTGGTCATGGTACCTGGGAAAGGTTCATTCTTAATATTCAAATACTTCTCTGCAGAAGGGCCTATTTGAATGTTGGCTGTTATTGTATTACTTGTCTTTTGACTTGCAGAGCCTCTTATTTTCAAACTGTATATGCTTACCTGGGCACTTGAAAGTACTTGGGATTTCAGTGCCATGTGCCAGAACCACGTGCTGAGGTTTAGGCAAGGAGTTGAAGGTGCACAGGAGACACAAGAACCTGACCAAATGAAGGGCCTGTAGCTGGCACACTGATAATGTCAGCGCACAGCCCTTCAAAACTACACAGGAAGATAACTGTGACCTAGCCACACACCTTCTTTTGCCACATCTGGGGAAAGGAGACTCACTGCAGTTAGTCTGCAGAGATAGTTAGAAAGCTACAGGTCATCATCATTTTTTCTCTTTGCTCTGTGAAATACAAAGCCACAGTCCTGGCTGGTGGTAGCTAGTACTTGCAAAGAAACCAACATGTACACCTTTGCTAATGATTCTGCGACTGCAACCCAGGCATTGGGTGTTCCCAAGATTTTCCTCTGCAGGACTGTGTCTTGCTCTCTTCTCACTCTCAGGTAACGGGGCAGTAATTAGGAAAAGGCTGTGCCTCACTGGTTTTCAAGGCCGAAGATATGTGTCACTTAACCTAGTTAAAATAGTTAAAGAATTATAGCAGTCATTTTTGGCTGGGAAACTGCAGTATAAGCAGTGCTAATCCTAAAGAATTATATATTTTTAATTCGAGTTTATAGTAGCTAGGATAGGAAGACGAGAAAATTGTAAAGCTTAACATGAAGGAATATTTAATTTTATTCAGGAAACTTTTGGCAAAAATCCCCTGGATCTGCACAGAACCTACAGATTTAAGATGTCTTTGCACAGCCAGAGGCTGAGATCATGGCTGTCTAACTACAGTTGGATATTCTCATATCTGCCAAGTTTAGCCTTAAATAAATAAATGAAAAAAAGGTCATGCTTCATGCTTTGTTCAAACTCCTGAAATGGTTCTAACTTAATATTCTAGAGGACAGTGACCTCCCTTTGAAGATTCTGTCCTCCTGCTCAAAATCCTGCATGGAATCAAGAAAGTAGCTGTTTAAATGAAGCTGTGAAATGTCTGAAGTACTTTCTGGAATCCCTTAAAATGACCCTGGTTCAAGAAATATGCCCTACTTACTGCCAGGAGTGCAGTAAAGTCAATCACTGGAAATCTATTAGTTGTGGGCAATTGCAAGCACGTTACCCAACATTAACCCACAAAAAAGAAAATTAACACA
>WAAE01047804.1:0-11310 GCA_013400495.1 Nicator chloris | reverse complement strand
TTGTTGTTGTTTTCTTTTTTCTTGGGTTTTGCTCATTTTTTTGTTTGGGAAGGAGGATGACTTCTATTGCCAGGTTTGGATTTGCTCTCTTTCCCTTATATTGTGGGTCATTCACAACATGTAGCCAATGTGTCTGCTGTGAGTTGGATGCCCTGCCTTGGCACTGTTCATCCCAGAAACCTTTTGGCCGAGATTGGGGAAAAAATCTTCAGTTGGTTGCAGAAAACGTGTGAAGGCTGCAGAGAGATGGCAGCTGATTCCACACCAGAACTCCCCACCACTGCAGCCACCAGAGGGGAGAAAAGTGGGATGCTATAGAAGAAACAAACGTTTGCAATTGGATTCATACTGTTAGGATTAATGACAGAAAGTAGAGGAAAACTGGAGTAGCATTCCTAAGCCAGCACATTGGAATGATTAATTGCATTAAGGCACTGAAAAAGAACAGCAGCTGCAGTCCATGAAAAGCCAAATTTATCTAAATTTCTCCAGCTGATCAGTAAAATCATCAATGAGACTTCTACTTTATAGTTGCTTTTACACAGAAAACCAGAGCAAGCAGGGAAGAAAAAAAAAAAAGAGTTCCTCATTATAAAGATGTCTCTAGCTTGTAGTTTTTTACAGCTAGTAAACCTTCATGTAGCAGGATTCTACACTGCTGCTAGCAATGGGGATTTTCAGAGGAGCTTGTTTGGGATAGACATCCCAGGAAGGTGCAGTAAGGACCCTCTTTAAATAAGCAATAACTGTTGCAGTCTGGAAGTTCATATCTAGATGAACTTCTCAGGTTTTTGTTTTGAAGACAAGGTCTGCCAGAGTACCAAGACTTCCCATAGGGGAAAATAGGTTACCATATGGACATGAGTCAAGATACTCACAATGGGCTGTCCGGGCTTTATTATAGCAGCATTTAGAAGTCTCCATCAAGATCAGATAGGGGAGGGATTGTTATCTCCGTGTAAGAGCAGGGTGACTGAGGTGGGGGATGATTAGGTTACTTTTCTGAAGCATGTTTTGGTCAACTGTAGCAATACAAAGATTTGAACCACCTACACTAGTGGTTCCTGTCCAAGATTTCTTTTTTCCTCCTTTCAAAACTAACCCTCTCTGACCAAATACTACCTAATGATAAATCAGTCTTGTGCTGTTGATGTCTCCACTGGGATCTGTGATGTCCATGAAGTGCTTTTCCACTATGGTTTCCAGTACAAGCATTTGCTGCTGTTCTGCAGAAAGGAGAAGGGGTACTGGGACACTATTACTAAAAAAACTGATGGATTCTTAAGATGGGGCATGTTTGCTTATGTTAAAAGTTTTCTTATCTGATATTAAATCCCAAATTATCCTTTGGATCTTATTTCAGTATATATCAACATATTTTCAGTATTTTTCATATAAATCTTGCTGCTTGGACAGCAGGCAGCTCTTGGGCAGCTACACAAAGCCCGTGTTGGACAGGTGGGCAGCATGTCATCTCCTCTCTTTTGGATGGGTTATATGATCCTGATGGGATGAAGAGAAAGGAGGACTTGCTCCTGGTCTTCCCAAAGGAGAGAATGGAAAAAGAGAGCATGAAAGGAAAAGTTGGTGAGCTGTGAGCCCAGGATGAATTCAAAGTAAAAGAGGGAAGTCCAGAATGGAAGTTGTTCTGAAAGGCTCAAGAGGAATGGCATTGGGGTGTCAAACAGTAAACTGTGAGCCCATGTGAGATGGTTGGATTTGCCTTCTGCAGGTCCCAGAGCCCCATGTTGCATCCTGTTTACCACCTACTCCCTTGGGATTCCAGCCCTGCTCCACGGTCCTGGATACAAGGGTCCTGCAAAGCTAGCTGTGTGTCTGATACTGGAAAGGAGTGGAAAAGGATGCAGGCTCATTGCAGCTCCAGAAGTTAGGATGTGGCTAAATTTTGCAAGGGAACCTGTTGAGGAAGAGGCTCTTTCTGTCTGAGCAGGAGGGAACTGTGATGGTTGTGTCATGCTGGGTTGTGTAGCTCTCATTGACCTGCTGACAGCTGTCTGTTCTACTCAGTCCCACTGTGGGATCAGAGCCAAGGAAATGAATAAAACATGTGAACTTGGGTGTCTGGGTCTCTGGTCAGCAGGTGTGTGTGATGTATAGCATGAATGCATTTCATATTTCCTCCAGTCATTTTCAGGATTTGACTTTGTTCCCATAGATTTACAAGAATAATTTTTTCCTAGGTAAGGATATATTTTTTATCTTTTTATGGCATTAACTATGTTGTATTTATGGGTGTATGTATGTGCATTTGTGATTTTTTTGTGAATTTTGACTTATAACATTAACATTTCCTGAAGCTTCCCAATCTTGGGTTTGATTGCAAGTACTTTAAATAAATGGACTATAAGGAGGCAATTTTCCTTCAGCTGGAAGTTTTTCTATGGAATACATCTGTGGATCCCCCCAAATAATGATGCTTTTGTGGTATTTTCTCTAGCTTCTTGCTAGGCAATGCTTCTTTCTCTTATGTTTCCACATTACCAGCCACTTACCCAGCATCTGGGGAGCTGGATCAGTGATACACAGTTGTTCTGGTTTTCCAGTGCCAAGGAACAGGAAGCCACTCAAACCTTGACCCCTCTCCCTGTATTTTAATTCCTGTACCAATGCTTTAATTTCCTGACCAGCCTGGTAACACCAAGAACAAGAACTGAAGAGTGAGTGCTTAACTGCCTTTGTTTCAGCCCGTACTCTGTTTAGTTTGTGTTCTTTATTTTGGTTACATTCTCTACGAAGTAGGTATTCTAAAAGGTTAAAAATGGCCACTTGGGAGTTGCAAAGTCAGTGAGAGTTTCAGCTCTGACTCCAGTGCTATTTAATCAGTGAAACTTTCTGCTGAAGAATGTAATATTCTGTTCTTTTGGACCACATTGACTTAATAGGATCAAAGGGAGGAAATGCTTTTCCTCTTCAGGGTAACTGAATTAAAAAAAAGCATATTTTGATTTGCCTGTGTTCAACCTTGAGGGCAGATTTTAATCTAGACTAAATGTGTGTAGCTCCATAAACTTTACTGAAATTATACTGGTTGATAGCAGCCAAAAATCCGCTTTTGTGCTCACGTTGCACCCACATTTGAATGATTGAGTACTATTTGCAGTAATATTTGTGAAAGACAAAATACTTTGTGTGTTCATTAGTATTGAGATGTATGCCATGGTAGTTTGATTACTTTAGACTTGTAATCAGATATTACAATGATCACAAGATAGCATTATGTTAAAAAATACTTCTTCCAAGTTGAATTTTTCTCTTTTTTTTCCAAGAAAGCTGACATGTCTTCTTTAATGAAAAAGGCTTTTCATCAAATCAGTGGTGAAAAACAAAAAGCCCAATGAAAAATAATTCAACATGTGAGCTGTCACTTTTCTATGGAAAATTAAAAAGGAATAAAGAAAAAGAAAAATGTGCACTGGAACAAAAAATATTTCCTGACCAGTCCTACTTAGAAATTCTTTTTCTTAGCATGTCAGTGCTGTTTTTTCTTTGCAGGAATACTTGAATTGCTTTGTAATGCACTTTTTATTCAGGTTATAGTAATCATGTCATGAGAGCCACAGCACTGGCTGATACACCCTGGACATTAAGTTTAAGCACTGGACATTCACAAAGATACCTTTTTTAGCTGTCCAGAAGAAATTCCCAAGGGAAATCCAAATGTAATTAGGATTAACAAATAGTCTGTAGAAACTGGTGATGTTTGAGGCAGCTTGCTCCTCTGGCCAGGGTAGAGCTGTTGTTTCACTCCCTCAGGTTTTGCTGCCTGTGGGAATTAAGAGACCCTCAACCTCTTCATTGAGAAAGCAGTCAGGCCAGGATTATTTAGGTTTACATCTCTCTGGGCACTTTGTGGGCACAAGCTGATTTTTTTCAGGTCTTGTATTTCTTTTGTTTTTCATAGCATTTCACGTGTTGGTACAGGAATACCTTTAACTTCAAGTTTTCAGAAGCCTTAACCATGATTAATTTCTACCAAACCCTGCTATTTGGGTTATGTTTTCTTAGTGTCTGCGTGCTTCTGGTGTTACTGTCTATGCCAGCGTAAAATAACAGGAATTCTTTCTATTTTCATTTTGCTTCCACAGATCATATTTACAGATATTTTCATCTGTTGATATGAAATGCTTAATCTTTTGCTAGAATGGAAGTGCCTTTTGGTATCATTTTCTTTGGATGTTTCAGTGGTTATTGTGGGATAATTGTGTTTTTCTCTGACAGGAACATTGGTAATAAAGTTGGGATTTATATAATTAGCAAACTTTCTGTGTGTTTCTCCACTACATAAGTGGTAAGGAAGTTTGAGGGAAGCTGTTATGGGCCCCACACTTATTGTCTGGTCACTAGGACATGCAATTGAGAAGTCTGGGGAATTGCATATGATGGGGTGATCTTGGCTAAATCGTTCATGTGGATCAATTTGAAGTCAGAAGTAATTTCAATGCTTATCTCAAAGCCTGCCTAATGAGAATGCTGTATACTCACAGGCATGTGTAAACACTTGTTGCACAACTAATGGACTCATTTCTTTAGTTTGGGTGCAACCTGTTAGTCTCTCAGTAATCCAAGGCTCTAATCTGAGACTAAAGAACCCCCATCAAGTAATACATGTTTTGGGAGCTCATTGCTGATAAATCCACCAAGTGTGAAAAGCTGAGGGAAAAGGAGGGTTTATGCTGCATCCTGTTGAATTCTGGTACACCTGTGGTGCAGGGACTGAAATTTTTAAGTTTGATGATAATAGTGAAGATCAATCTGGCCATGCAGGATTGTGTTCATCCTTGGGGGCTGTGATCTCTGCCGTGCACTTGTGGTGCAAATATTCTTCAAAAGGTTTTGAGTGTGAAAGCTGTTGAACGTATCTAATTCCTATTCAGTGTTACCTCTGTGTGCATCTGTTGAGGAATAAGTTACTCTACTTATTGATACTGTGCATGCAGTTTAAAAATTTGGAGCATAAATCTCACAATTAACTTCAGCTGCTGTTCTGTCCACAACCCTTTTCCTGTTCAGCGAATAATAGCAGGATAAATTTTCCTTAAGCTCCTGCAGAAATCCTGTGGTACCAAAAGCCAAAGGCTGATTGTCCCAGGCTTCATGTTTAATGAGTGGAGAGGTCAGTTCTGAGTATCTAATTCTGACTTTGGTTTTGTGTTAAGGCGCTTACCTGCTTATTCAGTCAGAGAGCAGAAAGAATGCCATGTACTTTTCATCTTTAGTTGCCTCCTGCCAGAATAAGTGACAGGAACTGAACACTTGCAGACAGCTTTTTATCACCAGTAGGGAGAAACAGCCTGCTTAAAACTTAGATTTATTATTTGTTAAGAATTATGTGCACAGTGATAGAAAATGAATTCTTATACTACCTAGTCATAGCCATTTGAATGTGTATTTCCAAGGAATAGCTCCAGATTAAGAGAAAGGAAAGTTTTTACTTGATTCTTGAATTTGTGAATGGGATTTTAACAGAATTACTGAACGATTTACCTCTGGTTTTAATCATGAGATGAGTTCTTCATTCCATTGATGTCAGTGTCTGTTTAACTTAAGCAGGAACAAGATTTTGCCTCCAGTGTTTTCAGACATAAGTAGTTATATCAAAATTAGGTACATTTCACAAATTCCAGCTTAAACTCTCACCAAGTTAAATTTACTATAATTTGCAAGGATTCTTGGGGATCTCTTCCCTGGGTAGCTGTTTTGACTGAAATACTTTAGAGAGCAGCACAGTAATATTACCCTCTGTCTTGCCCACCTTCCTTATTGGAGCTTTAATATACCATTAGCCAGATTGGTGGTCTAGCTACATGACAGTACCTAAGGAGTGGCAGCTTGTAAACAAAGTATGTACATCTTATACAGTGTTGTGTGTCCTTACTTTACCTGAAATGAAATCAAATTTAGTGTTGTTATTGACTAGTCTTACAGATTTTTTTTAAAAAGCAATCAGAGCCAGAAGTTACACCCTGAAATAACCCTACTGTGTGTCATTCCTTATTTATAGCCAAAATATTCCTAGTCCAGCTCCAGCCAGGTCAGCCGAATGAGTGGCTTTTATCCCAGTAAGTGAAATGAACTTCTGCCTGTGATGCAGTAGCAGGAAGATGGAAGATGGTTACCTTTCTTACAGGAATTTAGTAGCCATTGCTCATCAGCCTCACTGGACTTCTGCATGTCCTGACTCACCACTCCTTAGGCTGAATAAGAAACTAAGAGTGTGAGAACGTGCTATTTTCACATAAATGCCTGCAGTTGTGAATCTGGCATCCACACGGTTCCTCCAGTTTTTCTGTTTTCAATTTGGATTCATCTCCATAAAGGTAAAGCAATAACCTGATTTCAAGTAGGATGAACTGTACAAAATTAAATCTTTGATATTGACTTTGAATACTGATATCCTTTTGCTATCTCATGTGGAAGGCGAAGGGAAATGAAAGGAGGAAACATTTATTTGAAATAAGATCTGCCCTTCTGCCTATCCTTCACCCCCACAAACACGTAACAACTAATTTCCAGGCCAGGAGTGCCTAATGTTACTCCAACCCTTTTGGCCCTGGGGAAAAAAAGTGTGTGGGTGGTGATGGAGGAGGAAAGACTTTTATTTGTCAACCTGTGAGAGCTGGATTGGAGGGTCTGTATTCAATATTGCCCTCAGTAATGCACAGTTTCTCCTACATGTGTAGTCTCTGCCACTGGCTATCAGATCTCTCCCAGAAGACTGTGTCAAGACATCAAGTCTAACAAGTGGAAATCACAATAGTCAGAGGTAAATAGATTTACCTCTTCTGTTTTTACTTATATACTTGTAGAAACTGCCAGTTCCTGCAAGCACTTCTGTACTGGGAAAATGTGTTTGTGATGCAGATTGCTTTGATTCTCAGAAGGGTTTTGCAGACCCTGAGTCTGTCTTTACAGGGAATTATATTTTTCAACTCTCTCTGCTGTGTGTCCAGGTCTCTTCTGATCTGGATTGCTTTATTAAGATCTTTGAGTAGAGTATCAGAGGTGAACAGGTATCTGCTAGTTTACAAGGGTGTAGCATAGGAGGACAAGGGTGTAGCATAGGAGGAAATCTAGCTCTCCAAAAGAGAAATAAAAGCATTTCTATGTGGACACAGATACCAGGAAGTTACAGATAAGAGAAGCCTGTATGGATCAATGGCAAATTGTATGGTAAATTATTGGCTGTAAGATTTCTAGAGTGTCAATGACAGTTGAGGTCTGTAGATCCCCCGTGGTACTTTTGTACAGCACACCTAAATTCTGTTAAACCTGACCTATTTCAACAGGTTGAGGTTAACATTTAGTTGGATGAAAAGAGCATGTGAAATCAACAGAACAGATTTTGTTTCTGAAAGCCCTTGGTGGTGTGTTTTAAGTACACTTGAGGTGAAGTATGTTGAAGAAGTATGGAATATTTAGGGGCAGAATTGCTGAGGATTTTATGGAACTAAACAGCAAGAAGCTTTGTCATTCCAAGCTGTAAATGATGCTTAGCTGAGCCCATAAAACACACATCAAAGGTGTACATATGGGTTACATTTTAATAGTCTTTCAATATTAAAGACCTGTTACTAATTTTAAACTGCATTGGTAAAAACGATTTTTTTTCTTTTTTCTTTTTGTCTTTTCTTCTATATTGCTAAATGATGTAAATCATGAATGTCAATTTTATGCTGATTTATGCCAGCTGAAGATCTGACCGTGAGAGATATTTCCCCTCAATATAATCATCCCAAATAGGGAAGGGAAAAGAGGAGGAAGGAGTGGTGTCATCTGGATATGTGAATAGTTTGGCTGTAATACAATCCTGAAAAAGGCTCTGATATAAAGATGGAAATATGGGGATTATCGTAGAAACTCTTGAAATAATCCTATAAATAGCAGAGGAAATTCTGGCTAGGAGTTGTCTATTGAAACCATTTTGAAATGAGATGGCTGACAGGAAGAGAATTTAAAGCCAGAAACCACAAGGCAGATCCTCACCTGGTGTAAATCAGCATAACTACATTAATTTCAGAGGCATTGACTTGAAAGAACTGCGATGATCTCCAGCAGCTGAGGATCTCTAACCATAGGCATTGGGTGCCAAATGCTCTCACTCACACCAGTGTAAATCTGGAGCACCTCAACTGACTTGGTGGCGTTATTTTGGATTAACACTACTGTACATGAGTGTAGGACACCGTCGTTTGTGTTTGCAGAGTGAAGACAGTTGATTCATAGGATGTGAAATGTGTCTGTTTGGATCAAGGAGTACCAGAGATTGTTTTAGTCTGCTATTGCAGATGTAGGCTGTTTAACAGCCGGGAATTTCCTTGTTCACCACACTGTTACGGAAAGGTGTTGACTCTGGACAAGCTCTCATGATACTCTTGGGTCCCTTAGCTAGCACATCAATAAATAAACTAATAAATTCTCTAGCATTTCACTGCATGTTTTCCCTGCATTGTACTGATAATGACAACAGTACGTGCCCACTGTAGCTGATGGGGGCACTTCGGTGCTAAACCAGCACCGCTAAGGGAAGAATTTGCTCCCGTGCAGTAAAGAAAATAGAGTCAGAAATGGAACTCTCTTAAGTGTCTCTGTTCATGTGGATGTAGTAATGTCAGTCCAAATTCAACACATATGAATGTGCTGGCACCTGGGGAAGCCTTGGTTTTTTGTTCAAAACCGTTGCTAAAGGACCAAGATTTTTAGAGTATGCTTTGATTTATGGAGATGCCTTTATAAACACATGTAAGGGCCTCTATTTTCCAGTATCTTTTGGTAATTACCTACTCTCTTTTTAGGGGCTAGATCAGGCCCTAGAAAATATGGTCAGTAAAATACTTCATAAAAGGGCATGTAAATTAGGTCCTGTGTGGCTGCTTTCCCATCTGCAGCCAGGGACTGTGTGTGCAGCAGGAAAGGACCTTCTTCAGCTGCACTTGCCTTGGCAGGAGGAGGAGAACACATGGCTGTGTACTTTCAGTTGGCAATTCCTAATGACTCTTTTATTAACATTACTGCATTAATATCTCCAGTGAGATCACAAACATGAAACAGTTTTCAAACCATGGCTAGTTATACTCTGCCTTTAACAGTCCTACTATGTCTCTTTTCTAAATGGCACATTTTTTAGCTGGTTACATGTTATAACTGTTTTTTTAAGGTAGAGTAGAGTTTACACCAGCTGCTTTCATCACTATGCTCTAAATAGTATCTAAACCAAAGGGTGTTGGTCTGGAGTTATAGGGACACATGAGAAGAACCACAAAGATAAACATTTCATATAATATCCAGAACATTTCCTGTAATTACTCTGTTTCCTGCTCTACTTCCTACAGAATTTCTTTACCCTCAACTGTCTTTTGCCTCCTGTTTATTGCATTAACCTTTACTCAGTGTCCCTGAGCATCATCTCTTCCAGGTGGGGCACTGAATCCTACATCCCCATGTGCCTACCCCACATCCTATGAATGCCCCTGACTTTGACAATGGCATAGTCAGCTCAGCTGCTATGTCTTACAGGCAGTAGAAAAACATAATATTAACCAAAATAATAGTAATAGGCTGCTCTGGACTTAATTCAGCTTCTTCTGTGGGAAAATTTTTATCCCAAAAGCATAATGTCAGAGTCATGTTTGTGTAACTGGATTTTTTTTTACCGAGTTTGATTGATCTGATAGTGAAAAGGCACACGAGATTGCCGCTTCTGTTTTCCTCAAGCCTCTAAAACTGTTTCAGTATCTTCTGTGTTTTTTACTTTAGTTTCCTAATTGCTGCTATCCTGAAAGGAATTATGGTCTGGATCACTGGAGCCAGGAAAATCATTTTTATCAGCAGAGCTACCAAAGTAGGGTTGAGGTGTTCAGCATTATTTACCACTGAAGCAGCTGTACCTTTTGATAACTCTTAATCATGACATGGCATTGGCTGGGTTTTTGGTACAGGACTTGATGTGCAAGTGTTGCACATATGCACACAGACACATCTTCAGAGTTCCCATGGTTTGGAATTAAAATTCCCAACATAATTATGAGAAAAGTAACCAAATAAGGAGGGTGTGGAGAGGAATGAAGGGCAATGATCTGGTAAACAAGGCCTTGTGGTAGGGCAGGGAAGAACTAGTTTATTTTCTCACTCTGTCTCAGACATTTCCTTTGGCAGACTCTGTTGAGAGAGATTTAAAAAGAATGACTTGCTCACTATTGTCCAGAGGAGGACAAGGATGCCCTTGATCTCTGCTGCTTTTTTTGTGCATGTGTGTGTTGTGGGTGACTGGGCCCTGCAGTCACTCTGTTGGATGTCTCTAGTCAAACCATTCTCAGTCCCAGTGAGAAGCTCTGCTCTTGTTGGAAGTTGGTGAGAAAAAGACCTGTTTAACTCCTGGCTTTGCCTTTGAAAACATCTCCTCGCTCTTTTCCTCTGTTGTCCAACTACAAAAGTGAGATTTCCTGCAGTGATCCATTTCAGGTTTAAATGCTGAAAGTAGCCTGGGGGCTATATAAGCAGAGTGCACAGTGGTGTTCCACGTTTGTACATATATATATGTATTTTAATTGTGTTTATTTGTAGTGGTGATACTGCTATCCTTGGTCACTAGTTGGATTTGACCTTTTCCTCCGTTCTGGGTGGGACTGATTGCTCCAGCTTTATCTATTTAAAAGCTGTCCAAGCAATTTGGTTTGACTCTCTTTAGTCAGTGCAAACAGTAGCAGCACCTCCAAAAAAAAGAATTAATCCCACCTAAAGATTTAGTATTTAGGGTATGAAGGTTTTGGGAGTAGTTTTTATGAAAGACAATTTTTTTATTGAATAGTAAATTAGATGTAGGAAGAAAATGGAAGTGTTTGGCACATCTGGAGTGAAAGTCTTTATTCCTTAAAATTGGCAAAACTCCCCTTGTCAGCAGAAGCACTGATGGTGCTGTTACAGGAAAATATTTGGCACAGAAGATCTGATTTTAAACCAAAGCAAGAGTGGTGGTACAGACACCAGCTGCTGCCCCTGAGTTTTACAAAACGAGCATCTCCCTGCCCTAGTCCCCCCCACCACATGAGGAACTTTTTGGGCTCCTGTGGGAGCGCCCCTGAGGCCGAGGGAGTCACTGCAGCCCCTGGCCGGTTATGGTCATAGTTACACAAAAAGGGGAAACGGCTTATCAGGTGGGAAAAGTCTGTTACTGTTTTGTTGGTGGTGGTTCTGTCTTGTTATATATATATATTTTCTAGTAAAGAACTGTTATTCCTGTGGGAAACAATGCTCACTTTAAAAAATTTCCAGGTTTATTAAACCTTAAAAAAA
>WAAE01047771.1:0-14833 GCA_013400495.1 Nicator chloris | reverse complement strand
AATAAAAACAAATAAAGAAAGTACAAAACTATATTCAGCAGAACTTTTCTGCCTAAATGCAGTAGCTGAGAAAATATGTTTCCTGTAATAATTTTAGAACAGTTCCATATTAAGTTTTGGAAAAATGTAGCTTTTCTACATAGGAATAAATAATCAGTTATTCAGAAGCAAGTGAAGTCAGCATTGCTATATTATATCAGGAAATAATAAGGACTTTGGAAATTTCTTTCATACTCCTTTATGTTTCTGAGTCCTGTGTCCTGTGAAAAATTCCTTTTGATCCTCGGGTCTTTCGTAAACAGAGAGGAGAGTAAGTAACAGACTTGCCTTTTGCTGGAAAGAGGTTTATATCTGCTGGGCTTTGTGGCTGTCCTTTCTATTTGGCCTGCAAAGGAAGTGCATGGGATATCTATGCTGTCTTTTGATTCCATGTTGGGACATGTCTTGCTGACTTGTTTCACATGATTTCATTTCTCCCTGGTATTGCTTTGTGATTTTTCAGTTCAAACTAACTCCCTCAAAAAGCAAATCTTAGCCAGATTTGCAATTTTGGGTCTTTTAAAATAAAAGCTCCAAGGCATTTGCAGCTTTTAGGCGGTTTCCACCCAAACCCATAAATTAGATGTTATATTCAATCCAGAGTCATGAATCTGTGGTTTGCAGTGACACTTGAAACCAGGAAAATGTATCTGTTTCTGGGCTTTTAAGTTTTGTACAGCTCTCTATAATACCGTTGACAGCTATTTAGGTATCACTGGATTTAAATGTTTGCTTTAGAAAATCACATTGGGAGAATTTTGGTTGGTAAATGAAAGCTAGTTTAGAGCTCTGTCCTATTTTGCTAAAGTTCAAAAGGGGAAGGATAAATTGTTCTAGTTTTAAGCCATTTCAACAGCTAATGGAACAGTACAAATGGAAAAGGCCCGTGTTGTTGGAGCAGAAGGGTCTGAGTTACATTCTCAGTATAGCCTGCTTGCAGATTACATGACAGCTGTGGCATCTGCATTTACACAGTCACAAATCATTTATGAGACTGACAGTTGTGCCACAGTTTGTGGTTTTCTCTGCCACCAATTGAACTAAAATATCTCAAAGGGAAAGGTTAATGCACTATACTACTGTGCTTGGCATCCATTTGAATATTGAAAAGTCTCTTCTATACTAATGCATAAAAATCAGCCAAACCAAAGTACAGTAAAGAGCAGAAAACTGTTCTCAAGGTTGAATCCTGTAAAAGTGCTGGTCTGTATTACTTGCTGTTTGTCTATACTGTCTAGGAATGAGGGGGAAAATTATGTCTTCTAAGTATGTATTTTCCTATTTTACTCCAAATGAAGGAGAAAGAGGTCCTGAAGGTTACACATAGCTACCCTCTATTCCCATCCAGGTTCCCAAAACATCCCATACTTATTTAGTGGGTGCAACGAGTGTACGGAGAATGCTGGATCTTTGAAACTCTTTGGGAAAGGAGGTGACTCTCCATCCCAGGAGTAGGCAATTGCCTTCAGTGAAGCAGGAGGAGTTGTTGCTCTGGAGAGGCACTACGTCAGTAATGATTTTTTTCACCTCTCTCTTCTTTCTCTTACCTTCATGAAGTCCCTAGGAAGTAGGAGATTTTTCCTAGTGGCGTTGCTTGTGTTACGTTGGTGTTTTCAGCAAGGTCAGGAAAGGTAACACTGAGAGCTACAGTTGAAGGATGAAGTGTCAGTGGCCTCAAGCAACTTACTGAGGCCTTTGCTCCCCTGGGAGGTTTCCTTTTGTGCCTCGAGAGGTACAATGGCTTCACTCTACAGGGGCTTCCATGAAGAAAACTCTGTGAGTCATTTGAAACACTGAGTGATGGATATAGATATATGTTTAAAACACAATCTAATTTTACTGTTTCTAATTCTGTGTTCAATCCAAAATGATGCCTTTTGCTATGGACATGCCTAGCCATGTCTTTTTTTTTCACATTACAAGGTATTTAGACACTGATGACATGGTATTGGTAACTATTTTAAAAATTCTTATTACTTGGGTATGTAACTTAGGTTTTCAAAAGCATTCAAATCACTTCCAGAGCTAATGGGACTTAGGTTTATAGGGAGTTATAAAGGTTTTGAAAAAGGTATCCTATAATTGTAAGAATATGTTAAGAATATGAATTTCATATAAGAATATGTACTTCATATAAGAATATGAACTTCAAATGGATTTTTTTTTCTCTATTTAACCTCCATAAAAATTCTTGACCAACATTCCCTTCTTCTAACCCCCTCTCAGCTGAACAGATTGATAAGTTTTCACTCAATTCCTGGGACCCTTCTGATCCAGATCCTGATTCAGGGATGTCCCTCGGCCCAAACCCAAATCCTGAGTAGCTGGTCTTAGGGGAATTTTGTTCCTTTTTTCTTCTAACAAAGTGAGGTGCCTCCCCTTCCCTTCTATCCTGGACACATTTTTAATTCCTTAGAAACATGTTTCTTAAATTAGATATAAACACAATATTGTTCATTCATATGTAATGTAAATGCATAAACTTTAAGAAAATGTTTTCTATGATAATTGATTTAGCAAAAAATGTTGTTTTTCTTATGCATCTATTCTAATGTAAGTAACTGAATTAACAAGCTACGAGGAGAATATGCATTAAAATATTTACTGTCTACAATTACCTAATTCTTTCTGACTTAACAATGCAATCTATTATTAAAACTACATGTTTGATATGCTTTCTTATTCCACTTCTATTATTTTGAATGTTTTAATGATTGTTTTACAAGGAATAAAAATATACTCAATGAGGAAAATGAAATTAGTTTGATTCCTAAATGAATTAAAAGCAAAAAAATTTATAGACTTTTCACCTAATGCATTATGCATGAACTATCTTTTCCAACATTTCGAGAGTTAGAGGATGGCAGAGAACCAGAAATGTTGAAAAGGACTTCTTATAACAAAGTTTACATTTGAAATTCAAGAAGAGAGATCAGACATGAAACTGACTGTGAATTTTTTATTTATTTTGTTCTAAAATTTGAGGTGATAGTAATAATGCATCAGAATACAAAGATAACCCTTTGGACAGACAGGAAAGAGCTGGGATTTCCGAACAAAATATATCAAATTTTCCATTCTTCATCACAACGTATTATCTAATCCTCATAAAGAGACTCTGAGGACAAACTATTAAGAACATACCCTTCACATTTCCTCAGATAGCCAGATGAGTGTTGTTTTTTCCTTTATTTGTATTTGAGAAGTGAGGTTCAAGTGGTGACTTTCCAGGTTCCAGCATCTCAGGTGAATGCCACAGTCCTTGTGCTTGACTGCATTTGCACTGAGTCCTTCTTTTGGGAGTGTTCTGTTCTTCACAAACATTCATTACAGCAGAATTCAAAGCTGGAATTCCTAAGTGAAAACAACATACAATCATCTTAATCCTTTGGTTGTGGAGTTAATCATTCATTTTCTGGCACAATGCCTGCTTTGGCAAATGGATCATTTTCTCATGAAGGAATATATGAGAACTGAAGACATAAAGGGGCAGTAAAGCTGCTCAGGTTCAAGTCACTGGATGCAACAAAAAACTGGATTGCAATCAGCTTTTCTATGCTCCTGATGAACAACATATTATTGGCTAAATTGGGATATACATTCTGTCTCTTATACATCGACCAAAACCCAACATAATACATAGGAAAATCTTTCCAGGTACAAGTTCATCAAAGCAGGCACCAAGAATGAAAGGAAACAAATAAATTCTTGAAGAGCTGGAGCACTGCTTTCCTATCTCATGTTGGCTGGCCCTTGGGAGTTGTACTACCAAGGAGTAAGAGGAGGAGGCTGCTTTGTAAGGGGCCATGAGCCAGGGTCCATGGGTGATGATCAGGCTGAGCAGTCAGTGCCACACTGATAGGTGCCATCCTATTGTGCCCAGTGAGGTGTACATGGCAGGATCAGTGATGGGTGCCAGGGTCAGCATCCATCCAAGGATCACAGATAAGTCCCCATTGATGGGCCTGGTCCAGAGTCAAGGCAGAATGTCAGGTCAGTGGGTCAGGGTCAGGACCAGAAAAGTAAAAAGACAGGCTATGGCAAGGATCCAGGGCGAGCATCTCAAGTGAAGGAAGGTGGGAGAGCCCAACAAGGCTCCTCCTTCTGCAGCTCTGACCAAGGTCCCACAGCTGTGCTGTATCAGAGATGACCACAGGACAAGGCAGTCAAAGCCTTGGGGAAGGTGAAGAAGCGGCAGAGGCTGTGGGTGCACTCTGGGCCAACAGGTGCCTGGCTTTCTGTACCAGAAATGCTAGCACTGCACGTGTGTATGTGCTAGCAGAACAGTGAATCAATGCAGAGTGAGACTGCTTCTGATGGCACTTCAGTGAGACACTGGAGCTGGCCCAAATACATTAATGTATAGATCTTTTGCCTTAATAAATTGCAATCCCTATTTCAAAAATATTTTAAGGTGTCATATAGATGAACAACATTTTACAATGGCTGTTTCAATGCTTTTCAAAGCACTAGCACTTTCTTCCACAAAGTAATAATTTGTGTTTATGGATTATAATACCTAATGATAGATATTCTTTTGATAACTATTAAGTGGTTCCAAAAACTAATTTAATCTCTGATTATTCACATAGTTACCCTGACTTATTCAACTCACATTCCCAAGGTATGGACATTTGTTTATTGACTCTTAATTTGTGTAAAAGGGTGAAATACTGATCCTGGGAGAGTCACTGGCAAAACTCCTATCATCAGCAATGATTTCAAGACCTGGCCTTCTGTGATTTTCATACTGTTTGAGAGTTTGTAGATACAAAAAAGTGTCAACAAACACAACCAAAACCAACCAAACAACTAAACAAACAAATAAACAAACCACGCCACAAAAAAATACCCCCCAATAAACAAAGCCACAACTGACCATCGAACCAAAGTTTGCTGAACAAAAAACCCCCAACCAAACATATTGCAATCGAAAATTCTGTCTTTCCATTGTGAGATGTTTGTGAGTGAAAATATTTTGACCTGATGGATTTTTTAGTGAATTAAGGGAAGTAAAGGAAGAGTACAAGAGGCTCCCAGTTAGTCAACAGAAGAAAAAAAGGTACTTTCAGAAAGCAATTCTGATTATGTTCTAGAGGGGCAACCTTTCCCAATGAATTATTTAAGGACCTTAGGACAACTTGACTGTTTAGGTAGGTGTCCTGGTGAGATTCCTAAAAATATCAGATAAAAATGAGCCACATGTGAAGCATCCAAAATATTCAACCGTGTTGATTGTTTTGCATTCAATCTTACACTCTCATCTTCAGTGATTCTTTAAGTGCCTTCCTGTCTGTGAAAGAAAATTAACATATTTCCATTTCATAGTAGAAGGAAGAACCCACTGAAATCCAAAGCACAAAATATTCTTCTTTATTAGGAGGAGTTGAGAGAAATTTGGCTACAAGTAAGCTGCAAAAGTTAAAGAGAGCTGAGGAAGTCCCCATCATGTGATCTATTTGTTAATGCAGATTGCAGTAAACTTTATACTGTCTTTTTCAATAAAAAATGGTCATTGGTTAAAGCAGTGGCTGAAGTGTGTTATATGGGGTACCTTTGAGATACACTGCACTTTCATAATGGAACACCAGCCATGATGCATAAATAACAGGAATTTTTACATTTTTTATATTTTGTGCAGAAAAAGGGTTTCAAGACATCCGAGATATTTCTCCATTTCTCTCTGCTCATTTAATGAAACACGTGTTTCAAAACACTGTCTTTCACTTTCTTCATTTGAAAGAAAATAAAACTATCATGGAGCAGAAAGAAAAAAAATTGTTTGTACATTTTCAATAAAAGATTGATGACAGTTTCTGAAGCGTTACTGTTGTCTTCAGCATTATGCTAGTTCTGTAATTACAGAAATGCAACAAAAGGGGGGTTGTGCATGAAAAATTACAATTGTGAACATGGGATCCATCCTGCCATGGACAAAAAAAGCGACACTTCCTTGTATTTACATTTAATTTCTATGTGCATATACAATTTCCTCACATCTCCTACAAATCCATCTGTGCAGTTATTCCTTTTCTTTAGGAACAGAATATAATAACACCATGGGAAAATAAAAAAAAAAATGCATGCTTCACTATTCTTGCTGAGTGGTTATGTGATTTAAGATAAAAGTTGAAAGAAAAGCCAGGTAACAGCAAAGCTCAAAAATTAAATAATGAAGACAATTGTGCACTAAATGGACAATTTGAAATATTCCATATCTTAGCATAATTAAAGTTTTACATATAATGATAAAACTAAAATCCTTCTGCGCTTCTTTTTGCTCCTAGTGAAAAAAAGATGGATTAGGAAAAAAAATTAAGATGGAACTGGCCATCTTGTCTTTAAAACAACAACAAAAAAGCCCTTCACTCATTTATGGAGCACTTCAAAACAGGAATAAATGAAAATGAATTAAAATGTATATATCATCTGCTGTTCTTTCCATCATGAGAAAATTTTCAGGTAGCCAACTGTTTTGAAATAAATTTCCCTGCAGTTGCTATAGTGATGATAATAAAGTTCCTGCCTCAATTTACGTGATAGAGGTTCCTAGCAGAACACTTGAAAAGGTAAGCTAATCATAATGAAGACACTGTTAGTTCTCATGCTCAGAGCAGCCTCCTTGAATTTAGTTCAAAATTACAGGACTCCTCCGTTGTTGTCAATTTTGTTATATGTACATTATCATAATCTGTCTCAAAGTGGCAGTAACAAATTATGCAGCAGAGACAGTCCTACTCTTTTTCTAGGTTAAGTCAGTGGACAAAGAATATGCAGGTTTGCTACAATAAGCAATGACTGAATCAAAGATATTTCTCTATGAGCTGTTTTTTCCCATTACAAATCTTTGTTTTTTCTAACCATGTAATGACAGTGTATTTTTTTTCTTCTATGGTACATATTGTTCAAGTCTTGTTTTATCTCAGTGTTGATGCAAACTAAATAGCTTTAAAGCAGTTACCTGTCAAAATGGATGAGTCTTCAAAGCAATGTCAAAGAGAAAACATTATTGCTCAGATGTATGTTCTACTGTAATAATTTTGTAAAATAACATAATTTACTTTAAAACATTTGTGAAGCTAAAATAGCTCCCATAATAGCTGGTTTAGAAGCAAAATATGCAAAATAGCTGACAAAAAAAATACAATGTCATTAAATATTATTTAGATAAATAAGATAAAACAGAAATATTAAATCTGCCAAAAACTAGGACTAATCATCATGAAAACAACGTTTTAGTGAGGCACTTCTAAAAATACCATTATTTGCAACTGTGATGTAACTAGATATACAAGAATGTTTCTGTGTGAGAAGCTGTACGTGTTTTGATGTCTATGTGTCACTGTCATTAAAGGTGTATGAGCTACCCTCCTTCTGCTACTTTATTGCTTGCATATGTATCATACTCACCAATAAGGTAAATATTTTATTTCTTCAAAAAAGACGGCATTTGGGATAAAAAAAGAAAAGTCTAAGCTCAAATTAAAAACCAATAAGATCTCAAGCTTGATGTACAAAGGCACAAATGCTATGATGAGGATATGTCATGTAATAAGAGACCTCAAATAAATTAATGAAAGAGCCTGCCAAAGTTAATGGCCGTGATGTCAGTAAGCTTTTAATTAATAACTTTCATTATTTTTAAAGTCCTTTACAGCTGGACTACTAAGCAGCCAGGGTTCCAATAACCAAAGAGCAAAGCCAGTTATGACAATTTTTTTTTCCATGGACTAAAATCCCTATCCTATCTAGAGCCACATTCTCAATAACAGCATATGTTCTTTGGTCAAATGTGTGAAGCCTTAATCTGACCAGTGACATTCAGGTCAGGAGTACACATATGGTATGCCATCCTGACTCAATTAACCATCCATCAATTTAATTGCATAATATATCAGAAGATGTATTCCACTACTACTTACAGTTAGATGCCAGCATGGAAATAAATAAGACAAAGCAACAATTTTCTGTTGTTTGTTTACCTTAACAGGAATACTAAGTAGAAACAATAATATGTTTTATAAGGTAATTTTGTTCTTGGAAAAAAGTAATTTTTGACAGTTAAACTGATCAGAGGCTGCTAGTTTTAGAAATGATACTTCTTGTAATAAGCAAGCGTAGGTGGAAAGCACACGTTACAAGAAAATTATAGCGCTTCCACTGATTCTAATCACATTAATGTAGGGATAAGGGAAAAAGAAGGTATATTATTTAAACATTATGTAAATTATGAAGAGAGTTAACATATTGCAAACTTATAAGTAGTGACATAGTTGAGTTGATTTATGCAATCACTCCAGACATCAAATCCTTCTGGAATAATATACATGACAAAAAATGACAACATGGTGACAAGATTAAAAAAAAAAAAAGAAAATGAAAAAAAGAAGAAGAAGAGGAGGAAGAAGGAAGAGAAAGAAGAAAAAAATTAAGCTTATATCTTATATATTCTAGGGGAAAAACTTGAAATAGAAGTCAAAGAGAAAATCTTTCACTCTAGCATTCACTGAAAGACAGAGACTTCAAGCTCTGCTTACTAACAGTGTTACCTAGCATGATGTCTTCAGAATTTGTTACTTTTAATGTGTTCATTTCAGGACTAGGCCTTAAAAATGCATTCCAAAACATGTATAATATCTAGAATCTGATAAGCAGAAGCTAATTTTTTTCCAGCTTGGTCTGGATACCTGATTTGTAGCCACGCTAAGCCCTGATTCTCATTTCCCAAGGCCATGGATATCACAACTGGATGGACCAGTTGTCAGGCAAAGGCCATAATATCTGTTTGAATTTCTTTCTTATACACGAATCAGGTGCATACTGATGAAATCCCTTCTTTTCTGTCTCTTCTTTGGGGTTAGAAAGCATTCTGGTGTGTTTCTGGTGCGATTACACACCAGCAGTTTCCTGCAACTGGATCTTGCTTTCCCGTTATTTCCTCCTATGGAAGAATGCCCAGTTTGGAGTATTTTGCTTTTGATTCACCCAGAATATTTAAAGAGCTTTTCATAGTTGCTTATTTTTATAAAGACACAGAAATACAGAGCATTTAGACACTCCCAAAGCCTAGAATAATGTGATATTGTCATACCTAAGAGTTTAACAACAGCAATGTTAAAGCACTATTTAATATAACGTTTTGCAAAGAGACAAGGAAACGTGCTTCAAAAGCTTGCATTTTTTTTTTTTTTAGCAAAAACATAGTTTTCCAACATAGTGTTTTTAGAGTCATAACAAGCATAGGGTAAATAACATAGCTCTTGCAGAATGGAAAAAGAGTAATCAGTGTAAATGCAAGCTACCACTTTTTATCAGGCATCTCAGATAATTAGTGCCTTGGGTTTAGGTTCACTTTTCATGCGATTTGCATAAGTTTCTGATTGTTGTTCTCCATAAAAAAACTCTGTGAATTTTCCTTTTCCCCCCCCAGTTTCTTGAAATTCTTGAAATCATTTATTGATTTTGTTTTTAACCTCTCTAAAGAGTGAAATTGATTGAAAAGTTTCTTTCAAGGATATGGCCGCTGAGTTGGCTCTTAGAGACCAAAATGATGACTACTGCCTCTGAGTATCCAAGCAGCAATATACTCATTGAAAAGAAATGTTAACATTTTCATATTATCAGTCACTGCACATACCTGCACATGGTAGGTGTCTCTGTCGCACACAGATGTCTCCATCCCCTACATCTGACATATATCTCTGCTCCTTGTGGCTTTTCTTGCATACCTAGGCCATTTCAGAGGTTTTCTTTCTCTGATCCCTTGTCTTGGTTAGGAAAATCTAGGATCTATCTGTCCTGGGCCACAGAGACAGAGAGATGCTGCCAGACACTACTGAGCTACACTGTGGCTCAAGGCTTCCCAGGAATGTAAGTCCCACTAAAAACACAGCCCTCAACCACAGCCAGATAACGAAAGTCCATCCCCATTTCATGAGTCACACATTTATCTCTCAAGGTCTTACGTATTGCAGAAAGCTGACAGTTGGGTATCATGCATGCATATATCTGAAAACAAGCAATTAATATGAAATGGAAAAATACCTGGCCTTTTTCTCATGGATTTGGGGAAGTATTCTTCTTTGAAGACATTTACAGTCTGCGTTGCAGGCACAGCAGTCAAGGATGAAGGTATGTTTCAGTATTCTTCATACATGCCTAATGTATACATGCCTAAGGAATAGCAAAACCTGGCTTGATACTGAAGGTGCTAGCTCATATCTCTCAGTAAATCGGAAGGGCAACTACTCCAGACATTTGTGTTTCCTTTTTCTGAGGATAGAGCCTACATTGTGGCACATTTTAGCTCTTGCTAGACTCTGCAACCTAGACTTAAAATGAATAGAATCAACCTGGGCTAAATTTAGTTGGTGACCCCAGTTTAGATGTTACAGGGTATCTGTGACTTGGGGACAACTTACAGGGGGGCCTGAAGCAGCATCTAACAAGAGGATTATTTTATCAAACCTACTCAGAGAAATTAATAGCATAGCTTTAAGTCACACACCTCTAACAGCCAAATTAATATTTTTATCCAAGACTATCTAACAAATTCAGAGGCTACAGTATTTCTTCATTAAACAGCCATTTAATGAAGCAAACATACTTATTAAAAGCCACAAATTATTCACATTCAGCTCAGAATCAGAAAAGGAATATCCTTGTCTCAAGACTTACTGCAGCAAATAATTCCCTTTCTTTTATTACTACTCTGATTTTAATACAGTTCATGGATTTAATTATCCTGTTCAGGATATATTTGTAAAGTTATAAAAAAATTGAAAGTACTATAAAATTAATAGTTATTATGACTAATCCATGATTAATACAGTAGCTGATAGTTTTTACATGTCCCAGAATAGCAGTTTAGAGAATATAATTTCAGAAATCTCGTTAGAGATTGAGCCAATTTTCTGACAAAGGCACCAATCTGCCAATTCTTTCTCCATGATACAGATACCACTGGTGTGGTCATGGTACAACCTTAAAATCACAGCATCAGTCAGCCTGTAAATTCAGTCATCCTTTTGCCTCAAAAACCGTGGTGTCACCTAACCTGGGGAGGTCCTCCATTACAGCCCTGGGCCAGTTGCCGAGGCCAAAGGGCCTGGTGTAGCACAGAAAACCCAAACTAAATTCTTTCCATATCATACTGCCGTGTGACAATCTCCATTTTAAACCATGTGTTAAGGAAGCCCAGACTTTGTGCTGGTATTAGAAGCCATCATAGTATAAGATGATGTGACAGGAGCACATATTGATTAAGAATTTGCTGCTCTCCTTTTAAAATGTGTATGCTGACTAAAATGAGCAAAAAAAAGAGATTGTACAAATAAACAACACGTTCTGGATCACAAGATACTCTTGAGACAGTGTTTTAAGGATTTGTCTGAAAAAAAAATCTGGTGTAAGGACAAGAAAAGGCTACATACTAGGGAAACACATTAATTGGGATATAAATTAGAATTACTACATGCAACAGAGCAAACTGCTCCTCGGTAAAGGGAGATGTGTAATCTGGTTTATAATGAGGCACTCATCAAAATGGACCCAACAAACACAGGCAAACAAACAGTCTTCAGATAGACCTACAAGATCACTCTCTGAATAACTCATCCACACACAAGGCAGCTCATGTGGGTTTTTTTGTAGCATTTACCTTGGCTCGGCTCTGGGTTTCTTATTTTAAACAAAAGACTGATGCATTACAAACAGACAAGTGTCTGGATAAATGAGATCTGATGTTTATTCATGACAATTTCAAAAAATGTTCAGATAGTAAACAAAACTTAATTACTTTAGAAAGACATAAAATCTGCTGATATAGGATATAATGCTAAATAATAATCACCAGAAAGCCATCTCATTACTATTGGTTTTGTGTTTGATATGGGTTTGGCCCAAGGCAAAGCCCAGGGCTTTATTTATTTAAAAGGGTACGAAAACAAGACAATATGCATGTTTCATATTAAATATTGTGATGGCAATACACTATGTGAAATACAATGAGAAAGTAACATTGTGAAGCTCCGAGGAGAATTTAAAAATTTATATTTTGTTGTACTTTTTCTCAGACACAAGCAGACTTTCTGAGGGATTATGGGAATACTAATAGCCACTATGGAGGGGTAATTTATTATAATCTTGCAGCAAGCAAGAGCACATCTACACATGTATATACACAAACCCTCTACATATACAGACGCGTCTGATTTTCCTATTAAGTTATCTGGGGGTTTTTTAATTGCAAACTCTGATGAGTTTAAGTCAACATATTTCCTTACTGCTCCTTCTGCTTGTCAGCTGTAGCTGGATTGATAAAATGCAAATGAACAAATCATTAACGAGTACTGGTTATGAATCTCTCAGGCAGTTCAGGACCCTATCAAATCCTGCACCTATTACTTTGTGTGATTGATGTACTATTGTAAGTGATTGTTCCTGATCTTATTAAATCTTATTGATTTTTTCCCAGTTTCTATTTTATGCAGGACCAGGCTTGGACTATTATGAATGTTGCTGAACACTGTTAATCAAGCTTACACAGCTATTTTGATGGCAAACAATTAGAACTCTGAAGCAATACCTTGCAATTAGCTTCAGGGATATGGACCTCAGCACCGTAATAATGAAAGAGACCTTCTCCTTCAAGCAAGGTAATGAGATTTACAATTATGACCCCAAATAACCTCTGAGAAATAACCAATCTGCAAACATAGATGTGTTTATCAATAATTTGTGCCCTTTTTATGAAAATGTATTTTAATTTTTTCTTCCATATATGAATCATTTTTTCTACTGAAGCACTGTGTATAAAGCCTTATAAAATGACAAAAATATAAATTGAACGTCTGTATATATAATTTGAACCCACTGGAGAGTTCTACAGAATGATATGCATCAATAATGTTCAAATGTTGTGAGGAAAATAGCACTGAAAACTTGTGAGAAAATACTGGCATTATGCAAGAACTTGGGTGCTTATAATCACTTGAAAATGCTTATTTACATATTTAGTCAACATATATGTATATTAAAATATATAAATTCAGGGACATTCTACAGGCATTAGATCAGTAGACACAGACATCCATAAACATACATCTTTATAAATCCACTGTATGTATATTTTGAGTGACACAGGCAATAAAAATAACCCAAACTTGTTCCTCTAGAAACTAAAGTCATTAACATAGTTTTGGGAATTGTAATAGTCTGTTGAATATCACAGGTCAAATTTTTGTTACATCCAGAGCCATTAATTGTAAAATGAATACATAGATAAAATACAATTAAAAATTTTGCCTTGGAAGTGAAATAGAATATTTCCAAAGTTTCTAAACTTCCAGGATTTATATTTTACACTTGCAGCCTAAGCACATTTTTTGCTGATTATTTGCTAATGTTATAAAGGCTTCCTATCACAGTGCACTTGAAGCTCACGTACGTTTTCTGGTTAGTATGTTTGCTAATTCTCCAGCATCTTTTTTGCTAAAAAGATGTTATCCAACATTTGTAAAATATATTTACATTTAAAAAGAGAATGCCTTGAAAATTAGGAAAATTTTACAACATTCCTTCCTTTGCTTCTATGAATTTATTACATTGAAAGCAATACATTTTTACTTTGGTTTAACTGATGAGATGAAGAAGTGTACCAGGCCCAAATGCAAGAAAGAACAATTTTCAAATACAAAACGTTTACCATTCTTACCCTTCCTTGACAATAATCACTTGCAAATGTCTCTGCTGTATATGGCATTTTTATCAGGATGGAAGTAGGGTGCTAAGCATACCTCTAATTCTGTTGTACTCCCTTCCATTGCTCATCTTATCCAAATTTTGAAAGCCCTCTCAGAGCCCATTTCTGAAAGGGCCTCTGAAACAGTATGGGTTGTACAAGCAGAGACTAAAACTATGTCTGGCTGGAGATCTGTAGCTGGAAAGGTGATGGTAAGGATGATAATTTTTTATTCAATATGTTAATCCAGATTCTGGGTAGTATTCTGAGAGAAGAAGGGGAGGGTGAAGAAAAAACATAATTTCTTAGAACTGTAATTTCAAAATATGTCTACTTCAATGTAATGTCAAATTAGGAACAGTTATATTTTCAAACACAAGGTTAACAAGATAAACTATTCTTAACCCATGGAATACATGTGAGAAGTTCATACAGAGAGGCAAAATTAGAATGTGTTTATGGATCTATGCAATATACCATATGCTCACAAGTTTAGAAAGCGGGAGGAAATTTCTGTGCATTCCCAAGTCAGTGTTGAAAGGGTCAAATGGGAGATCTTAGCAAACATGACAACATTTTTAAAAGTTTCATAAGCTAATTCACCATGTGAATTTTTCCTGATTCTCTTTACTTTGAACACAACCAATAAATGTGAGTTATTTTAGTGCCAATTTCAATTTTTATCAAATAAATATACATTTATTGCTGGAAGTAACTGTTAATGAAATGTACATAATATGTAAAATCTATAAAAATGTTGTAGTTATACATTACTTTCTGACTGTTGTACAACAATTGTAAACAAAGTACAGTATATCAACTTTCTCGTGACAATAAGCAGATTTGTCATCTTGGGGACAGCTAAATGAATTATTTAATCAATAACAGACTACATCTCTGGTGATAAGACAAGCTCAGACAAATTAAAAAGTGAATCAGGTAAAGTATGTCACAAGCAAGATGCACAGGTAGTGTAACATACCTTTAATATTAAGCAGAATAACTTAAAAATACAAAACAAAACAAATCCAACCAACCAACCAACTAAAAACC
>WAAE01047743.1:0-10984 GCA_013400495.1 Nicator chloris | reverse complement strand
CTTTAGCTCAACCATTTTAAAATCAGGCCATTTCCTTTGCCAGACAGGCAAATGATCTAGTTTGCTTGTCTTTCTTTCTACTGCATCTCAGAAGAATATAGAAAAGACAAAATCAGAAAACAAATTAAAAAAATATGTGTTGAAAGGAAAGCTGGAACACACAGATGTGTAATTTTAGGAAAGCAAAGGTCAGAGCCCAGCTGACAAGTTTTCTCCAATACTGGCAGGGAAACTGGGACAACTGTGGGGTAGGTATGAGCTATCGGAGAAAGAAATCAGAAGAGTACAGAGAAAGGAGAAATAACTACTGTTACCAGCACAGGGCCTACTGAAAAAAAATGCAATAATGTAGGCTAGGTTAGCTTCTAACCTCTGTGGCTCTCAGCAATGCCCTTTAGCTTTGTGAAAAAAAACGATTATCAGAAAACAGCCTGGGTGAAGGTAGAGTCTGTGTAAAAGAAGGAACAAGAAATCTCTTTCTGACATCACGTCAGTGCTGGAAGACACTTCAGCCTCAAAGCTTGTGGGGCTGTAGTGGGGCAAAACTTTCAATGTGCAGAAAACCTTCTTATGGAAACTTGTAGAGCTATTCTGCTGCTTCCCTACAAAATGGAGCAGCGCTTTAGCAGGTGTGTCTTTAAGAAGCAGGATGCCAGCTGGGAAGTCATCAGGATGTGTGGTGGGGAGGGAACTGGTTGGAAGAGTGAATCAGAAACTTTCTGTGTATATTTATGGCTCTGCTGAACAATCACTTGAAATGAATCACAGCCCAATGAAGTCTTATGGGATGCTTGGCTTTCAAGAGGAGCAAGTCAATGAACCAAATAAACTTTAATGTGGACCATGATCAGTTCAAGAATGTTTTCCTGGAAAAACATGGGATGGGATTTACTGACCCGGGAAATTCCTGCCAGTTGCATGCTCGGCGTGGCCAGAATATCATCCCTGGCTCCTGGCCATCCCCATGTCAACATTTGTATTTTTTATTATTATTATTAATTTAGATTGTTCAAGACAGAGTCAGATGTGTTGTGGCTACAGCTTAAGTTGATTAAGAGGTCACTGTCCTCATCTGCTCACCCTCTCCTCTGTCTCACTTCTCCTCCCTCAGCTATGTAGCACAAGTGTATAAGCAATGACACCTTCACCAGTTTCTGTGGAAAAAGTGTTGCAATACAACAAAAAGACAAAAATGTATGCAGCTTAGAAGAGCTTATTCTCAGCAGTTACAAATGCAGTAAATCCAGTAAACCTGAACCAGCTAAGAATGTGCAAATGCATTCACTCATCTCCTAATCCAACCAGTTGTAACACACAAGAGCAGGTCTGGCTATGGCCTTTCACCAAGATCCCTGATTTGGGTAGGAACAGTGTTTTTGAGCGATACAGTAAATTCAGAGATACTGTGTGGTGATTCTGGCTTTGGTTTAGTGTAGCTCATTAGGGGACTGAGATGTAAAGTGTTTTTCAATAGTGGAAGGGTGCACACAGCTCTCCCTCCACTCTGCCAGCACTCGGATGTGAGTGCATAACTCATACAGGAGGGCAAGGGGCACCTGTAGAAAACTAAACATGAGAACATGTAGTGATTCAGGTGCTCGTTTTAACCTCAGCTGCTGAAGTACATTAATTGGAGAAACACATCTCATGCAATACTAAGATCCAAATCTAAGATGTATTCCAGAACTTGATGACAGAAGACAGAACATCAGCAAAGCCTTGACATCTATATTTTCTTACTTAGGCAACAAGTCTTAAAAGTAAATAAAAAATAATCAAATTGCTGTTCTTCTCTGCTTTTTTTTTTTCACTCTTACAGCAGAATTCCACACAGACATTAAAGTGTAGTAAAATTACTGGGTAAATCAACAATCACAGGCATTAGTCTTAGCTTGAGGAAATAAAAGTAGACAGGTTTTTTAATCAAACAGGAAACACTGAAATTGAGAAATGCTTTTACAAATAATACAACCTTAAGTGCTTTGATAAAAATTTTCTGAGCATAGCCTAGCATCTACATATCAGCCAAATGTGAAAAAACCTGAAAGCATTAATCAAGACCAGGTAGGATCAATCTGTAGACCAGTTGTCTTGTATTAGAATAACCTATGGCTGTTTGCAAAATGGCTGAAGACAGTAATTATCAGGAAATTATCAGTGTCTGAGAAACAAAACCACTATGAATCTTAATGTCTAAGGATTCATAGTAAATGAATGTTAATGTCCAAGTAACTATTCATAATTTAATTACTATCTGTGCCAATAGTCCAGACACTGCTGTAACACCTCGTATATCTTCTCTGGGTTTTGTCAGAAAAATGACTACCTCTTGCTAAGATGTCAAAAAGATCTCATAGTCTTGCATGAAGTTACAGAAGCTGCCAAGAATTGTTGGAAAAGAAGGAAAAGATCTTAATAAAAGCCCTTAGAGCATAGCATACTAAGGGAAAAATGCTTGTCTGACAGAACTGAAATCAAACCACTTTGTTTAGCCATACAACAAAAAAAATGTTATCACCAACAATTACACAAAATCTACTGTGCCCATTCAGCACATCTCTGACCTAATGAACTAGACAGAACAATTGAAACTCCTACAGAGTACCCGAGGAAGGACTTTGATTCCCAGAATGGCTCTCAGCCTTGGTGCCAGTTTGGATCTTGGGCTCTTTACAGGCACTCACAAGAAGCGTGCCGAATGTCTGTGGGTTCTGATTTTGGAAGGGGACTGAGAACCTACTTGTTACACAGAAGCTACAGAGGGACAGCTGTTGTATGGAAATGACTTCTAGTTAATGGGCATAGTTGACAGACTGCAACAACTGGCAAATTATTTCATAGGTCTGACTGAGAAGAGAATCTGAGGACAGTTATGAATGACAAAAGAGAACAGCAGGCCAGCTTTCATTCAGATTAATCCTTTCATGGCAAAGCCTTAACTGTCCTTCAGTAATTCGTTAAGGCATACACCACAAGCTGATCTCATTTGATTTGAACATCAGCTTTAAAAAATAATGAAAGTAGAGGTGTTCTGAGGGAGCTCTGACAAAGGCCATAGAAGGATAATATCACCAACTCTGAAAAACACCATTTTATACCTCCAAATGTTTGCAAAACAAAATTGAGAGTAACTTTTCAAAGTTGATTTTCCTGTGATGGGTAATAAAATTGAGAAAAAAATAAAAAAGCCTTCTCCTTTCTACATCCTGTATTTTGTCCCTGTTTTCTGTTGTTTCAACCATATGCAGAAGTGTGTTACAGACCTGCAAGTTTTGAGATTCGCCCTTATAAAATCTCTCCCTCCCTTTGCAATCCGTAAGACTTTGAGATTGGCCGTAAATGAGAAAAATTGAAAACAGCAAAGTGTACCTTCTTTGGAGGTCGAGACTCCATTGCATGGGTACTGACCTGATGTGAGGCGTTGCCTCTGGTAGCTGCCACTGCGATTGGACTATACTAGAAGTGAAATCTTACAAAACAGACATTGATTCCCAAAATAATGGTAATATGGCTCGCTAATGTGCTCAAATTTCTCAATGTGTAACATTGAGAAGGCAGGTGGAAGAAGTTAGGAGGAGTAAACTTGAAAGAAAGGTAGAAAACCTATCCTAACTTTGTGTGTCTTTGTACTATACTCCTTGAGGGTGTGATAATAGATGTAAACCTCTATAAAACAAAAATCCTTATCTCCTCCCCTCTAAGTAAATCCTATAACACACAATGCAGTGTGGAAATTTCAGTCAGATTTATCACCTTCAATAAACGCCACCAAAACCTTCTGGATGATATTGGGAGAGAGAAAGGAAACAGCTAAGCTAAGTATCTGCAGGAAACAGGGCAAATGAAAGGAAGTCGAAAAAAAATCATTTACCTGCATTGCCAAAAAGGAACAGATGGTGAGATCCAAGGGGAGATAAACATTAAAGATTGGAAACCAAGCAATTCATCCTGCCAGCTTTCAAAGATCCAATACAACAGAAAAATCTAAGTACCATATAACATCAATGTTAAACAACAATAAACAAGACTATAGGGCAGGTAAAGTGGAGTGAACATGCTGAGCAGAGGGAGTTGAATGCTTTCAACAACAAGCCCATGAAGGGTTCTTGAAGTCAGATTGCAAGGAGATGCCAAGCAGAAAAAAATTAAGGGAAAGCATAAAGGGAAAAGACAAATTGTCTGGTAAAGTGTATGAAGCAAAAACAGTCTTTTGCTGAGGTATTTTCTGACTATTTCAGAAAGCTCAAGAAAGCTCAGAAGAGTACTTTTGAATTTCAAGACAGTGAATAGAACTAGCAGAATTCTAAATTTTTTATTTAAGAAAGTTCTCTAATATAGACAGTAAGTCACAAAGGAAAGCTTTAGGATTGTGCAATACTTGGCTCCACATGACAATTTTAAGCCCCTCTAATGTAAATGTTGACTCTTACTAAATTCTTCCGGCCCATGGACTACAGATGGCATAAAGGATAGGTCCAAATATTTCAAGGACCTCACACAGCTGCCATTTTGCTCAAAGCGTTAGATTTCTGTATCAAGTCCTACCTCTAAAAGCTTGTCAGTAATCTGAAAAGCTGCCCTGGAAAGATCCAAGTGTATTAAGAGGAGATTGTGGATAGAGTTGGAAACATGGCTTGGCACTGACCAGCTCTATCTACCGCTTTTCTCCCACCCTTTTGAATTTCTCTGCAATATAAAGCAGTTAAGACTCCAACACGGGGGCAGAGTCCACTTGTGCCAAGCAGGAGGGAGGTCTCAGATCCAGCCTGAAGGCCGGAGTCAATTGCACCGGTGACCAGTTCCACTCCAGCCAGGAGTGCACACCAGCATTCCCTCGGTGAAGGTCAGCACCGGAACATCATCTGCACACAGGATACGCAAAGTGCAAACGACTGGAGAGGAAAGCAGGAACCTTTTCACAAGGCTGCCATATTAGATTTAACCTCAACACATAAATCTCATGCTTGAACTACACCTGCTTTTAATTTCTTAGATTACTTGTGTACTTTGGCCAACGCTTGGCCAACGCATACATTTTATCTGAATATGAAAGAGCCTTCTAACTCACCAAATTGGACTCAAATTGTTGAGATATTTAGAGGTTAAAAGAATAGATAAAAGTTAAACATAAATATAGTGCAGTTATAAGACAGTAGTCTGTAATCAGTAAGCCTTTCTGTTTCCTTGACAAATCAAAATAAACAGTTAATTCTTTGCAAATCAAAAATTGCAGTTAGAGACCTGCAGAAGGCTTCTAGTCCAGCTGCTAGAGTGAATACCAGCTACATCTTGGAAGTCTTAAATATTTGTAATTGGAAGATAGATCTATGAAAAACAGTGAAGATAAAATAAAAATGTCCTATATTCCCTCATTCCCAAATGAGATTTCCTTCTCCACCTTAAGCAGATGGCTGAACTTCAGTCAAATTTAATCTCCTGATTCTAGTACGTGTTATTCCAGGTTCCTGACTTCCTTTTCCAAACATCCAGCTGTTTTCAGGAATCAGGATGTGGTCAGGTGCAATCTTAGTGTCCTTTTAACACAGCTAAAGTTTTTGACCAGTGAGATCCCCATTATAGATGGAAAAGATAGGATTTCAGATGTTTTCTGTACTATTGTACCATGGCAAATTGATCAAGAGGAGCACAAGGCAATTCTTGGTGGTCATTTCTGCGAAGGCTCTCTCCTTTGCTCTACAGCACCTAGAAACTACTCCTAATTTGATGTCCATTTGTTTCATGCTTTCCTCTCTTGCCTTATGGTTGGTTACAGGGTGAGCTTTGACATTCTTTTCTGAGGAAGGAGACTTTGGCACTAGTTAATACGCCTTGGGCAGAGAACAGATAACCTTGTCTCCTCCCTGCACTGAAATAGATTGGCTGGGAATTTAACACCTTTCTGAAACAAGGACACTCCAGAGTCTACAGTAATATTAAACATTTATTTAACAATACTCCCTAAAGTTTCTAGTGGAAACAAACTTACTAAGTAATCAAAAATCAGCACTAATCCTTGCCAAATTATAAGGAAAGAAAATTTTGTCTGCAGTCCTTGAGATAATATTACTGATTTTTTTTTTCTAAACGTCCCTGTCTCCTCAATTGACTTTTTGGCAATTTTCAGGAGGCTATACCCTTGCAATTTAGCTATAGACACCCTAGATCAAAGCATAAGAACACATAGGTGAAATGATACAACACAATTTGATTTCATGCCTTTTGCCTTCTCCCACAGCATGAATTTTCCAATGTGCTGAGGGCGCAGCCCTAAAAGCCCTAAAAGGCTGTCCTTTGGCAGAACAGAAGGGGTAACCTTGAGGCAGGAGACCTGAAGTCACACATGCCATCAGGGATTCTAACTTCCTATTTACAAGCAGAGCCAAAAATATCCTCAATGCAAAAAAAAAAAAAAAACCTGGAATATTGTAATGAAAACTGGTAGCAGGTGAAAATGGTTAAATCTGAGAAAATGGTTAAAGACAGAAAATCTCAAGAACTTTTTTACTTTAATGTTTATGACTTTTCTGCAGTATTAAAAGCTCATCGTAATCACATACACAGAGTTCTCTTTCATTTTCACTGGAGACTTCTCTCCATTCTGTGAAATGGAAGAGAACAATGCCACCTTTTCAGAAGCCCCCCTCTGGAAATCCTTCTGGGAAGCTTGCAAAAAGCTGAATTATCAGCCTCTCTTTGTACCTTTTTTTTCTTCTAGGTGCCTTTAGTCTTCTCTGTTCCATTTTTATACCTCTTTTATGGTGGACTACTCAGTCCAAGGTGAGCAGAAATCTTCACTACTAAAGCAGAAAAAAGAAGCTTATACAGATATTGAAAAAGTTGTATAAGTTATTCTGAATAGTCCCAAAAGGTAGAAGAAAGTGAAGATGGGGAATGTCCTCATGGAATGACAGATTTGAAACGGTATTTAGAGAACAACGTTGTATATAGGCACTGAAGGGGCTTTTAATAGTAGCAAGGCATCAGTGTCCAGACCACCGTTACATTTTTTAACTCTCCCTCGAAATCTGCCTACCTGCTGCTTTTTGATCCTAAATAACCTTAAAAGATCACAGCTCCAGCTGCCCTGTTAGACAGTATGAAGAACAGCATCAGTGTTGGTGGAAGTCGTTTGTTTGTTTTAATCTCTCTTTCTGTGAGGAAATTACTGTCACCAGAGCAACCATGGGCAAACAAAGGAGGCAGTCACACAGCGGCCTCCTTGAAACACAGCCCTGTGTGTGTACGTACACTGTGTGCACACATTCTACCCACAGCTTTTTTACATAGGCCTGTTTGCATGAGAGAAAAGAGCAAGGAAGATATAAGTGTTGGTGGAAGCAAGGTTTTTTGGTACACAAAGGAAAACCTTTGCTAAGGAAACACTCTGGGGTCACCTTCGCTGTTGCCTCTCTCGCTTTCCTTGTGTGTGTGTGTTGGCTCCTCAGCCTCTGCTTTAGATCACGTTAAAACTCCAGATCTGTAAATGGCCTGGGGGAGGAACGTGCTCCCATTTCCTTCTTCTTGAGATTCAGAATTACAAATTAATCTGCAGGAAACAATTGCTTGAGCAATTTAGAAGTGGTGTGGGCAAGAGTCTGCACATTTCCCTTCTGGTAGCAAGGAGGAAGAAGGGGAGGGAGAGAAAGCAAGAGAAGAGTGGGCTGCTATTGTGCTACTTCTGCCACAGTGTATTGATAGTGTTCATTTTAGCTTCTTAGCAAAGTTAAGCATGATAATTGAAAATGTTCGTACCATTGTAGTTCTGCTCATGGTTCCAACACGATGAAATTATCAGCTATTTAACAGCCTTTTCATGCCATTCTGACTGCAGTACTTAAATCCATACCATAATGCAAATGCAATACCTGTCACTTTTTTTTTTCTTTCTATTGAGACTTGAGTAGATTTTAATAGTGGCTTCTACAAAACCTTTTTTTTATGGGGCAAATACCTTTTTCTACTATTATGGGGCTACAGAAAGATCTAAAACCCCCCAAATTAAATCTGGCACCTGTTGAAAATACTTGGCTCATAAACTTGTAACAAAAGATATGTCAACAGAAACATAGACTTGCAGTGGAAAGAAAACATTTTCTGTCAACAGAGTCTAAGCAAAAATACTCTTGATATTTCCCACCACAGCTTTGTGCAGTTTTTTAATTTTGTGTTGTGTACAGTGTGGGCAGCATAATTTGATGTAGTGAGAAAGCTAACAATTTTATGCTAAAGCGGATTTGTCAGAAAACTCCAGACCGTTTAGAAAACTAATCCATTGCAGCAAAAGCCTTCAAAATGAGATGTAGTAACAGACAGAATGCATAACAGTTGCCACTTCACTCAATCCAAACCACAAATATTTGGGTAATATAATGACAATATTAAAAAAAAAGAATTAACAAAACACTCCTCAGGACCCATCAGCCACTGGGGGCAGGTATTCAAAAGGAATTCAGAGACTATTAGTAGCCTGTTTTCCATAGTGTTTTTGGCAGCTCTAAGTAAGTAGTTGGGCTCTCACTGCTCTGATGCCCAGAAATTTTCTTGACGTTTCAAGGGACTTGGTTTCAGCACTTTTTAAAGCTTTTATTCAGCTCCTGAATAATATATAGAAAAAGTTGTCTTCGTTTTAAAAAGAACACAGCAACAATACAAGCACCAAATTCACTCACTTCCTCTGTGACTGTGATCACAATAATAAGTAAAATTTAATCTTGCATATACTAAATCATTAGACATCTCTTTGATTAATATTTGCAGGATAAAGTAAGAATTGCATAGCACTAAAGACAATGTGTTTATTTGTGGATTTATGTACAAGAAAATGTGATTGAGAAAGGAAAAAGCAGAAGGATGAGGCCCTAGCATCTAGGAAAATAACAATTAGGATTTCTGGAGATAATTTTTTGCTGCATCTGCAATACTATTTAAGTTCAAGGAACAGTGAGGTTTTAAAATTAGTCTCTTGAGCTTCCCCACTTACCGTGCTTTGCTTTGGTCCTCACAGTGCTATACTTGGACGACATTCCTCTCAGAGGAAGCTGAGCCAGAAGTTCCAGTCCAGGTGCAAATCTAATGATACCCAGCCTGTTGCAAGGACACAGAAATCTGAGGCAAAGATTGATGCTTCAGATAGCTTTGAGCCAGCTGTGATGAGATATTGGGTTTGAGAGAACAGACTGAATTTAGTCCGACTAAAAGCCACAAACCATATATGGAATAAATATTAGGAACTCAGCATCAACTACGTTAATCTATTGCTCCACTCCAGTTGCATCAAATTACTGTTCATGTAGACATAGCCTATTGCCTTCAAATTGTGCATCTTCCCATTTAGGTCTGTCATCTGTGGCCAGAGTTAACCAGGAGGCTTCTGTGTGGACACACTTTTTCCCAGCCTTTTGCTGCAGTTTTCATTTGTAAAGTTGACCTTTTGCTTGGATGGACAGTTTTCCTTTTTATATCTGATGTGTACACCAGGGAATGTAATCAGGAGATTTCTATTGATTGCTCTCAAGCAATTTAGTTCTGGTCATGGTTGTACTGGATTTGCAATTATACTGAGGAGAGGTATTATTGACTCTGCCTAGTAATTACCAGGCTGACATCAGGTTCTTGTATAGCTGAAACTAACTTACATCTCTCTGACCAAGTTACCATAATGAGATGCTGTTATTTTTCCTCGCCCCTAACCAAAAGCAAGCTTATCATTTTGTCTTCTAATGGAAATTTTACACATTATTCCTTTAAAAAGAGTTATGTGTACTTAAAGAAACAGAGAATGCGTTTAACCTTAATTAGAAAAGGTTTTGGGATTCTCTGGGTTCCAGTGCATTTCTAGAAAAGCACTGCCAAAACACACACAAGCCGAAGCAAGTAAAATTGACTGTTGTTTGAAGGCATTTAATAACATTAGCTCTGGAGGCTTGTCCAACATCCTTGGAGCCAACTGTCGTCACTTAAAATTCTCTAGAAGTCATACTGACATATTTGCTTCTTGAGCCCAGTGATAAAAATGAGAAAGACTGGTAGCATTGGACCTTCAGACATATAACTGGCTCCCTTTCTTGCACAAAATGCGGGAAAAACACATTCAGGACTGGAACAATTTCTTTTTATGGTCATAGTAGAACTTTCAAGTTCACACTGGTATTTGTAATGCATATACACATTTTACCAAAAGTAAACTGGATACCAGTAAATCAGGTACGATATGTGTTCACTGCACTCCTCCACAGAAGTTATGAAAACCAGAAGCTGACACCCCACATGACATTTGTTTCTTATTACTGTTTGCTTTGCAGTTACCAACAGAGTACTTCCAAGTACTTCTGAGGAACAATAGTGGGTATAATAAATAATCTCTGTTTCTAAGCCCTCTTTGTACATGTAAATGCATCAGAAGGACTTATTTGCTACTTTAGTTGACCAACTTCTAGCCTAAAGCACAGGGAGATACAGGAGGAGAGTTTGGAAGCGGACAAAGACTGAGGGAAAGGTGCCATGTGATTGAAAGCAGCAGAGCTGATCCCTATGCAAATCCCAGAGAGCAAACACGACAGTGGAGACGATGAGGCCTGACAACTGCAAACACAAATGCTTCTACCAGCTACTCAAGCAAACTCTGTCTCAGTCCCTCCCAGCCCCCTTCTGTCAGCCAGAGAGCATTAGTGTACAAACACCTCCTACCACCTTGTAAACAAGGCAGCAGCACCTACACCTTGTATTGAAGGGCCAAGCTAGTCCATTTGTTCACTCTTGTGGTCAACTTCAGGAAGTTCCTAGACAATGCAGAGATATTTGGCCTGCCAACAAGCAGAGCAGGTGGATCCTTCTGGCGCCAGACCTGGATATGGAATGGGTTGTGAATGATTCTCTGGAGCACAGGAAAATAGTGACAGGGGCAAAGGAGGTCCTGCAGAGAGCAGACCAAGAAGCAGCCAAGCTCCAAAGAGAAATTTGGCAGGTGTGTTTGTTGTTATTTAAG
>WAAE01047697.1:0-11988 GCA_013400495.1 Nicator chloris | reverse complement strand
TACATATTGTAACCCAAGACAGGAGGGCATGCAAATCCCTGCAAATTTATCAGTGTGGAAATAAAAGTTGGTATAATCCTTATCCACAGCCCTCCTCTCCATGCTGACTAGTAAAGGAAATGGATTTCAGTTTTCAAATCCTTTAATAACAGAGCCTTAGCTTTGCCATTATCCGGCATCGTCCATTTAAATGTAGTACCTTGATACTGTTTTTTCAGTGTCAAGCATAGGTGCTGTGACTGACATAATATATTTTCTCACGAGTAACACTGTTTACATTTGTAGGTGTTATTTTGTGTTGATATTAATTGTTCAAACTAGATGATCTGTTGTGTTACAGGCACATGAATGGGAAGGTGCTGTATTTCTCTTAGCTCTGCTGAAGAGGAGAAATCCATGTACACTGTGGAATTCACATTATCTCCTGCCTCAGCCCATATGTGCACATAACACAGTGAGGGGACGTGCTTTATTCTTCACATCTGCCTTTAGGAAAAGCTCTGTGGAGGAAAGAGAAATATACAAAGATGGGGTGCATGTACCAGAAGACTTCTTTTGTACAAGCCAGTGAAAGTAAAACATCTCTTTTACCCACATTATGCCAAGAAACAGTAGCTTTGCAAACAGTTTTCCTTCCAATATATGTTTCATCTTCCTTTCTGTTCATTTGCTGTAGCTTTCACCATATGAAATGGTGAACAGCATGTTTGCTTTTGAATCATGTGGTTCAGCTGCCTACAACTTTCACCCTGAGAAACAGAGAATTGGCTCATATTCCAGTGTCCATGGAATAGTTCAAACAGTTAAATGGCTGCAAAGCAGATGCTGTGACAAAATCTTTTTCTTTGACAGAGATGCAAAATGAAACCACAGCCTCAAACATGTCAGAAGTTCAGATTGGAGGCTTTGGTCGAGGCTGAACTTAGATACATCTTTCCCTGGAGGCCCCTAAAGTGTTGGGTGAAGGAAGAGGGTGGTCTGAGAGAGTATGGACAGAGGGCTCCTACAAATCAAGCACAAATTCTGATAAATACATAACTGTCTCCAGAATGGCACAAGATTTTGAATGAGGCTGAGTACAGTAGGGGTATGGAAGTGGGTGATCTTGGCGACTTATCTGCACCAAATGTCTTGTAGACATGCAAGGATAGCTGAAGGGGAATGCATTTGATGGTTCAAGTCTAAACTTCACTGTTTGTCCATATGTCTGAGGTCCCTTACAGTCTGCTGAAGTAATCAGGTCACACCCACAATTTTCACTGAACATTTGGACATTCCCCCACCATAGGCTCAGAGGCTTGCCATGTTATTTGTATGACCTGAGGCAGGCCTCAGGACCTTTAGCCCAAAGCCTGCTTGGACACATGTCCTCCTCTTGTGTGGAAGAGAGGGTGGGCAGAGTTCTCACCCCTGCACTGCATGCAGCAGCTGGAGGTTCAAGAAGTGAATCTTCATTCACACTCCCCTACTCTTCTCACTTGGTGTCTCTCTGTGCCAGTGTGTCCTGTTCCCAGTCTGATCCTACAACAAGAGGGAATAAACAAAACAAAGGAACATTTTCATTCCATCTGAAACAGGACAAATGATCACCCGTCAGCAAATCCTGTATTCCTCTTTACATCAAATTATTACTGTTGTGATGTCTGTCAAAATCTGCAGTTGCTGAAAACTCTGGCAACTCCAGAGGATTCCTAGAATTTTTTTTCAGGAAGATCTATTCTAGGAACACTTTATTTTAAAAGGTACATGCAATGTAAGTACCTGTTTTATGGGTGTCTCTATTATTGAAGCCATGCAAAATATATGTAGATGAGCAAATTTAGCTATGCTGAAAGATCCAATTACTGAGTATAAGCCGTCACTTTAAGGATGCAAATAATTTGGAATATGATGATATTTGTATGCTGTAAATTTATGAAGTAAAAGACTCATGTCATGAAGTAAAAAAATCAGGCAAAATCTGGAAAAAACCCAGAAACTGGTAATATGTTATATGAAAACTGGACAATGTAGGAAAATAAGATATTTTCAGACTTACAGATGCAGTACAGCTGGTAACAGTGTGGGTGGATTTCACACTCAGCCTAAAAAAATCAAGGAAGTTGATAAGATTTTTCAATTTGTTACTGGATTACAAAAAAACCCCAGCAAATAATACATACCAAAACCCCACAATCTTGAAAATAGCCAACTGCATCCAAATATTTACAAATACATGCATATTATAGTTATGTGATTAGATAATATCAGGGAGCAAATATGCCCATTAAAAGCTCTACGTAAGAAAAAAATAACAACTAGTTTAAAATTATTCAGTAAACACACATCAGCCCATTAATTGAAATAAAGTCATATTTTAAAACTAGACATTTTGCAATAATTTGCTTATATGAGCAAATCTTCATCTATAGTTTAGCTAGAATTTTGAATTATGTCTTTGATAAACCAACATTTATCCTATGCATCTTATTAAAAGAAGTCAGGCAAGATTCTATACTGAACTACAATCTGAAGAATCCTCATGAAATGGCTTCATTATGCAGGCTCTAAACCAATATAGAACTGTATTTAATTCAAGATATTAATGGAGCCTAAAAAGGTGTTTTGATTTGTACAGCCTTAACATCAATTATTTTTTTAGGGCAGGGCACCCAAAGATGAAATCAGAATTGAAGTCATTAATTTGAAAATGTTGAAAGGAAAAACATTTACATGACAATTAGAGATTGTATTTATATATTAGAAGAAGAAAACAAAGGTTAATGGAAATACCAAGATCATATTAAAAATGTTTTTACTCCTTAAAGAGCACCCAGAAGAGCAACATTTTGTTTTAAAACTAAATTGAATACCTTTACGTTATTATAGCAGCTCTCTAAAATCATTAAAAATATATCAAACAGGCCATAATAACTAAAAATTGATCGTTTCAGTTCTTTTTGGTTACATTGATCTAGCGCCCGTCATTATATTACTTTTAAATTTCAAGTAGTAGTTATACTGTCATATCTTGCAATAAAAAAAATATTTAGGATTACTAAATAAGTAATTCATGTAACATCAGAGAGCTCAACATAAATGTGACTTTTTGCCAAAGTAACCTCTGTAGTTATAGTCTCCCAGGCCTTTTTTGATCTTAGTATGTGGAAATCTTGATTTGAAAATTTTATTCTATACAGTATCTCAAAAGTAATTAAACTAATTTTCAATATACCAATTTGTTTATATGGTGTTTCAACATAGGGTGGTAATAAAAAATTAAAAATAACTTTATCAGCTGTGTTTTTCCTTAATGAAAAAATCACTAGAAGTTAGACTAAATAAGTTCTATTCACCTGAGATTAGGAACTTAATTTACCAACTAAAGGTCAATATGTCAAAGCTTTTATCTGAGAATGTAAATAGAAACCTTTTAGGATTTTCAAAATTAGGTACTCTTTCTCCTTTAAAGCAATGCAAACTTGATTTTATAAAAAATCTTTCTGCCTTTGACAGTGTTTAAATAACTCGAAATAGCAAGCCACAATACTCGTGCTTAATTAGAGGATTCTAAACAAAAACAAAAAAGCAAGCAAGAGAAAAATTAGTTTACATTTTAGAGGAAAAGCAACAACAAAAAAAAAAGGGTGAAAAGAAGTTTGAAGAGCTGTTTGCAATTATGATCTTACCTATAAAAATAAAATATTGAAAACAATTACTTCACTATCTGACTGACCAGGCTTTTGTGTCCAAGGGTGCCTTTTGCTTAATCTTCTGATACCACTCACACCAATATTTGCAATATCCTCTGCTAAGTGAGAAAAATATTACCACATTTTGCAGAAGAAACACAGAAGCTTTGCACACAAATTCTGGCAGATTAAAATATTTCTCAGTTCATCTTTTGGTTTTGATTATGTCCCTTAAAATTTGCTTCCAGCTTTTTGGTACCATTTTTGTTTCTATAATCAACTGCAGAGTTGAAAGCAAGGAAAACTTCATTTTGTCACATTTTTGGCTCCAGTGCTGCAAACATCTCTGTGCAGGTGGACCCACCCTGTTGAAATCACTGGGTCAATATAATGCTGTTTCAATAGCTCTGATTTACTTTTCTTCCCTTTTTACCTCTGTGTGGTCGTTCTCTTCCTCAGAGAGATGGCTGTCACTGAGGAAAGTGGCGACAGATGAGCAGCTGTACCTACTCCAGGAGGTGAAGAAAAGCTTCTGGGAAAAATTGGCCAGATTACACTAAACTGAACTTTTCAGCAATGATAGTCACTGGCTTCAGTGTACCCACGTCACTCCCATGGAAATCTACTCACTAGTGAATGTAGCTGTCCCGAACTGTTTCAGGAGCTAGAGGGTACTAAAACCAAGGCCTCTTGTAATGCAGATTACCTCCTCTGCAGCAGAGTCAGAAGTGGGTGTCTTCCCACTGCCACAATTCACAGGCCTCTGTAGCAGTGAGAAATACACACAAACTGTCAGGCTGGGTGAACACAGCTTGTATAACTATCCCTTTCCCCCACAGCTACCAAAATGAGACGGCTTTGACCAGAGGAGCATGGAGTTACACCCATGTGCACCTGGTAGAGTTTGTTAACGGTTGCCTAGCAAATCCAAGGCATAAATATGGAAAGCCAGGAAGACAGATTACTGCAGTCATGGACTTTAGTTACAATTAATATCCAAAGACAGCTACTAGCTTCATACTTCTTTTAGGCCCCAACTTAAACTACCTTTGAAAATGCAGCAGTAGGCATCTCAAGCCCATCTGAGACTCTTGTTTAGACTCCTAAATTATTTGCATATATTTTTACACTTAGTAAAATTTAGTCAAGCACCACTTCAGATATATGTAATTCCTAAGCTTTTATTTTGCCAGGAAAAGGGTTTGTATTTGTGAACCCTGTGACTAAACAAGAAGTGGGAAAATTCAAAGCATGTTGCTGCTCTGATTTAATTTAAGAAGATTAAAAGTTATTTTAGGAATTGCAGCTTCTTAGTTTTTCTGTTAGAAGGAATCCCCTCCTACTAGAGATAATGCAAATCCAACAGAACCTGGGAAAAAAGCATACACACACATGCTGTTCATCTCTAGTCCCTGGATGTTTCAGGCGGTCATAAAAGCAGCATCTTCATACGATGGGATGAGCTGAAGAACAACAAGTACATTATGTGGAGTTTCAAGCAGTTTGACACTGCATTAATCCAGGTTTTCCATGACTTCGGTCCTGTGGGCGCCCAGTTAGAAGGAGTCACATGGCTAACACTGTTCCTTTGTAGCAAAGGTGGCCAGTGATGTACTGGACTGCTTTAGGAAAGGTGTTGCTAGCAGGCCAAGAGAAGTGATCCTTCCCCGCTACTGACCACTGGTGTGGTGACCTTAGGAGTGCTGAGTCCAGTGCTGGATTTCGCAGTACAAAAGAGATGGAGATACATTGAAGGTGGAATCCAGCAAAGAGCCTCAACAATGATTAAGGGACTGGAGAACCTTCCCCAAAAGAAAAGTCTGAGAGAGTTGGGACTGTTCAGTCTACAGTAAAGCAAGCCCAAGGCAGATTGCATCATGATTTACAAATATCTGAAAGAACGATGTAGAGATGATGGAGCCAAACTCTTTCCAGAGGTGTCCATTGGGCAAGGGCAAAATGCAGTGGGCAAATACTGAAAGAGGAGATTCCAAATGAATCACAGAAAGGATTTGTTAATGAGAGAGTGACTGAGCATTGCCATAGGTTGCCGAGAAGTTGTGGAGTCACCAAGGTTGAAGAACTTCAAAAAATATTGGGACACAATCATGGGCAAGTGGCTGGGGAGCAGCTCTAGGTAGTCCTGATTCTGCAATGATTTTGGATCAGAATGTCTCCACAGGTCCCCAACAGTGTTCTGTCATCTCTGGGGATTTCCCACCACAGACACTTCTTCCCGCCACCAGGCCCTTCAGCTCAGGTAACCAGCCTATGCTCACAGGAGCCGAGAAGCCTGTACTTAAGCCCCAACCCCAGCAGAAGGCATGGCTATGCAATGGCAGCCAGAGTCCTGCAAAGCAGGAGCTTTCTCTCCTTGGGGCGGTTGTCATCCTCAGTGAGAGGTGGGACTAGGCAGAACAGAGAAGGAGAACCCCACTGCATCAGCGGTGGCAATACTTGTGGAAGTGGGAGTGGGGCCAGCTTTGCATGTGTGACTTTTCCTTTCCTTCTTAAACTGCTTTTATGTCAAGCCACAAGTTTTCTGACCTTTAACCCTTCAATCCTCTCGCCCACCAAGCAGTGAGTGAGCAATAGTGTGGTATGGAGCTCCTGGCTAGGGCTTAAAGCACGACATGGCTGCACCATGGGTGTCCAAGGACTGCAAACCCAGTACAGCCACAGAGCACAGCGAGACAGAAGGGGCACCATGTACCTTAACTGCTTCCATCCTCACACTGTGCTCAGGGCTCCCTGGGTGCACCCACAGTGTGCACACCTGAGCCAGACCTTGGGCTTGGGCTTGAGCTTGAGTCTTGGCTTTGGGGAGATCAGCAGCTCTGGGTGCTGAGCTAAGGCCACCCCTTCCCATGCTCCTCTCCCCACTGCCCTGCTGTGGGGTGCTGCAGGTCTCACACAGTGACTGATCCAGGGCCACAGGCCCTGCTGAACACTCCTGGTGAGTTCCTCTGACTTCGCTGACCACTTCCTCCTTCAGGTACACATTTTGTGATTCTGTCATTCCATATTTAGGAAGGAATCAATGTCCTCTCATCTTTTGATGTGTTCTTTAGAACTATGATGAGTTCCTAATCAGAAGCTCTTATTAGAGATTTCATCTTCCCAGAGATCTACTGCAAATACGATACTTCTGTGACTAGTCTGGCAAATTCCTGAGTTTGTGTCCCAGGTACTCAGAGACCCAAGTAGGAGTGTTGCCCTCCTAAACTTGCTATTCCTGAATAAAAGAAGGACTTCTGGGGGATGTGATGGTAAGTGGCTGTCTTGACCACAGTGATGACAAAAGAGTTGATTTTAACTTTTCAGTATATGAGAAAAAGAGGTAATCATAAGAGTGCTTATCCTGCATTTCAAGAGGACAAGCTTCAAGATACTCAGGGAGCTACTCTAGCAGTGTCCCAATGGAATCTGACTCTGAGGACTTATGGGTCCACAAGTGCCAGTTAGTTCTTAAGAAGGACATTTTAAAAGCACAGGATCAGGCAATTCCACTGTCTAATGTCAGGCTGAACACGGAACTCAGGTTGAGACTCAAGAGAAAAGAAATTATTTATGTGGAAGTAAGGTCAGGAAGGAAACTTTTGAATTTTTGAAGGAAAGTTAATGCTCTGTGGTTTGAATATTCAGGGAGAAGATATGAAAGGCCAAAGTTTAAGTAAGAGTTGAGACTGGCCAGTGTTGTGTCAGACACCAAGGTCCTTCTAATGTACATTAATAGTAAAGGAGATCTAAGGAAAAGATTGGGAGGATATTTGCTGAAGGCAATCACCTGGCAAATAAGCCATTCAGTGATTTTTTTCCCCCTCAGATTTTAATAACACACACAGACCTTGGGCTGATCCTTGTAGTTGAAGGGGCAGTCTGTCTGAACATCATTGTCATCATCACTATGGGATCAGGAGAAACTCTGGAGCACCTCCTCTACTCCTCCTTCACTGATCTTGCTGTCTGCAGGACTCTTTCACATGCTCACACTTCTTTCTCATAGCTGCTCTTGTGCAGCAGTTTTCAGCCTTTCTTGAGTATGTAATCTCAGAGCATCATCACTTGGTTATTTGGCCAGCAGCACATCTGTCTTGGAGTTGACTCTGTCAGGTATGGAGGAAGTTTCCAGCATATTCTCACAGAAGCCACCCCTGCAGCCCTTTTGCTACCAAAACCTGGCCTCTCAAACACAATGCATTATATGCTGCAAGAGAAAAAGCATTGTTCCTACTCTCCCAGAATCCACCTCCAGACGCCAGGGCCAGGAGTATCCAAGCCCTTTGAGCAGTGGCAGGGCTAACAGGCCTGACCACCACTGGAAAAAAGCTATTTAGGTACTGTAAAGGCACCAACATTTATTCGCTTGAGTGCTAATCATAGAGATAACTGTTTATGACACATATAGTAGATATTACAGACATTTTCTCTAGGTCTCTTCCCAGTAATACTCATATGAATTGGTAGTTTACAACAGTTTGGAGCCAAAGCTCAGCTGATTACATATGGCTTTTTTAGTGAAGAGATGTGATTACAACACCTAGCTGACCTCGTCTGTTTAGGAATCCTGTGATAGGTTTTTAAATACACAGTTTCAAAGGGGTGAAAGAATTAAAGAACTCAGACAAAGCAATTGTATGATCATGATGAATGCCCTGGTGGAATGACTTTGAAAGTGTAAACTCTTGAACTGAGCCTAGAAATTCTTTTAACTGTGGTTTATGTAAACATTTCACATCTTGCACCATAGCAAACCTGTGCCCCTACTATGCTAAGATTAAATTACAGGACTTGGAAGTATGCAGAAATTTTTTAATACATAACCTTATAGCACGGTTTTTACTCCTTTTTTAGCAGAACACTTATATTTTATCTGAAGAAAAAGTAATATCCTGTTGTAGCAACATTAAAGGCTTGTTAGAAACTTCAATAAAGCAAATACAGTCCTGGCAAAAGTTTATATTAAAATATGGCATTTTATTGGCTCGGTCTCTTGATAGCAGCAGCAAAGTTATTATTATGTTCTTGACCACCATTTATATGTGGTGCTATATCAATCACTGCCCTCCAGCTTGTTGTCCTTACCCTGAAACAAGTAAATGGTATGCTAGAAGAGGAAGAGGAGATAGGAGTGGCAGTGACAGAATTGAATGGTTTTCTGGTTCACACCTGACACTGAAAGGCAGGTGATCTGGGTCAAGAATTTCAACAAAAATAGATTCCAGATTTAGACATCTTAAATCCATCTGAGCCCTAATATTTCCTGTTGATTAGCTCTAGGCTGCAGGAAGTGCCCTGCCAATAAACACCAGGCACAGAGAATTGGGTGGAATTTGGGATTTGTGAATTGGAGCCAATGCCTATATACAGTCATAGAAACACAGTTATGTTGCCATTTTGCCGTTTTAAAAACACTTCAAAGACCCCACACAGTCATAGGAACCCAATTTTAAGTACACTGGCTTTCTTTTCTTTTTTTAACAGATCTTTTGGTTTGCTGCAATGAGAACTATACCACACACAATTATGCTGAAAATTCACAGCTTTTGAAAAACAGTACAAGAAAAACAACAAAAAAATTGAGCATACAGCTTGGTTTGCTCTCTACTAACCTCAGAGGAAAAGATCGTGATGGATAAATGCTGCTTGTCAGTTTTAATTTTTCACTGATTTTTGTCCTCTGGAGATGTGTGTTTTACACATCTCCAAGGGAACCAAAAGGTCCTCTCCAAGCAAGGAGATTGTCTATGGAGCCTTGAATTTCATAAATCAAGAGAAGCCACATTTCCTGAAAAATGCTAAATACTAGGACACGAAGGAAAGAATTGAATATATTTGTAACAGCATACTCCTACTTTCAACAGCAATTGAAAACTATAAAGATTGCCAGAAATATTTTGCTTTTTACAGTGTGAGAGAGCTTTGTGCTTTTCAAGCTTAGGTCAAGTCAGGTATATTCAGATGATACCACTTATTTAGGAAGAAAAGCTTCTTGCTATCTGTGTGATCTCCTGTTGTCTTATTTCCATTCTGCACAAAACACCAGTTCTGATTTTGGATTGCTTTATCCTTCCAGAAATACATCTATGTTCTTTAGTACCTCCAGGAACCAACACAGCATGTTTCTCTTTCATCTCTTTCTGATTCAAATTTCATTGAAAATTTGCAAGTCATCTGCTTGGCTTCTAGCAACCTGTGCTAGACTTCAGGTCTCATCAAAGCACTTACCATATCTGCTGGTCCATCTGGATATACATGAAGAGATCACATTTATGAGGATCTTATCTCTCTCAACTTTTAAATGAATGATCCCTTCAGGAACACAGAGATTTAAATGAAGTAAGTGCACACGTGGCACTTTGAATAATGATATATACTAGCAGAACATCTCAAGCACACTGTGACTCACATATGGGTTTCAGCTAGCAAAGGGAAGAGGCAGAAATAGAACCACATGCCTTTAGTTCTGTCTGTCCTCAACCCTGAATGGAGGATGACTGCAGGAGCCGTAACTCAGCTTGTACATCTTGTCTTGGTTCTAATTTAAGCACAACTATTTCTGACGCCATCTGCATTCAGGATTAGAAGTAGACAATGTACTAAATTGGAAGTTTTTAAATCCTGGAGGAGCAGTGCGCCTTCATGCATTGCATGCTATCCCAATCTTCTGTGCCTTGCTCCCACCTAGGGGGTGATGGACTTCTGTGTTCATTTACATTGTCTGTCTAAACACACCATGACTACTCAGAACAGTGAAATTCTCCTCCATGGGCCACCCAAATGGTGACTTTGGGCCACCCAGGCTCTTGCAAGTTACTGAGATCCTAGAACTCCACCATAGAGCTAGACCATTGGAAGAATTATAGCTCTGCTATATGTGCCCTCCACAGGGATGGCTTTGGGACTCCAACTAATGGGACAGTGTCACCATAATTTATATATATCATTAACCCCTGTGTCATGAAAACATAAGAGTTTTTTGCCAATCACAATTATACTAATTAAGAAGCATATATCAAGCTAATTATTACACTGATTTAGTGTATGATATCCTGTCTTTGGTCTCATGTCCAAGAGTCAGAAGGAACTGACTGCAAATTAAAAATATGCTCTGAAAACCTCACTATGCCTGTTGTAGCTGGGCCAAGCAATGACTAATAGGGACAACATTTGCAAGGACTCTGAGTGCATGAATGCCAAGGAAGGATAGCTGAGTTGTGTTGGGTGGTCCAAAGAGATATTAGCAACAAAAGAGTAAGGAGGTAAAACAAAAAAGCTCAATTAGAACCACTTGCCCTGTTTTTAAAATGAGCAAAGCCTTGCTTCTCCAAAGACTGGAGAATGAAGTTTGAAATGGATGGATACAAACATGATTTGAATTTGAGATTTATGAGGGAGCAAACCTGGGCTTTTTGTTTCTCTCCCTCCTCCCACATTTAAGAACATTCTTCCCATGAGCAGATGTTAGGAAAGGTGAGACACCAGAGATCAGCTGCTGGCAGATGAGGGGTACTCCCATTCATTGAGAATCCCACTCAAAATTAGGTCAAATACATGAAGTAATGGGAAAAAAATGGCCCCACTGAGCTTTAGGTCTGTTTTCTGTCCTTCTTTGAGATATTCTAAAGGGTTTTATGTATAACTTTTTTTTTTTTTTCATCTAACCTAACTATTTTGGTGAAAAATCTGACATGTAAGGCAAAAATTTTTGTTACCCAGAATTTTTAAAATACCTTAGTTGTTTGGAATAATTCAATTTCTGGGCCAAAGAACTGAGTGAATCTGATTTATAATTATTTGGGAAACTGATTTCAAATGAAATAGATTTTTGAATTGTTTCTAACTATATTCCGATGCAAGACAACGTGCATGAAGCCAACAATTTATATCTACAAAGAATGAGAATCTGATCTAAATAGAACTGATTTTGACAAGTCTTGTACTGTCATAGATGAGAATTTAATTCCATTGATATTTGGGTACTTAAAGAGAAAAATGTGCAATAGAAACAGGAATTCTTGCCACAATACTCAGTCAAAATTAGGACATTAGTGCCCTTTCTAGACCTGGTACTCAAATTTAAATACAGAAATATTAAAGATATAAGGGAAGAAAAGAACAACAGAAAAATCAATGTTAAAGAAACTAGAAAAAAGTCATTATGATATGATATTTAGTGTATCTAGATCATCAAACATACAGTTAGGGGACTACTGAATTCTGTGTATAGGTCCTTGCACATCTGTTTCCAGAAGGTTGGGTTGTTCATTCTGGCTGAAAAAAATCATAGCCAGATCAGTAGGACACTGAGTAAAAT
>WAAE01047639.1:0-13607 GCA_013400495.1 Nicator chloris | reverse complement strand
GATTTGTAATTCATTTCACAAGCCAAAAGGTCTCCCATGGACTGAGATCCAGGACAGTGTCTCTCTGGGGTCTGTGCAGGGGGGTCTCTGACCCCCTGCCAGGACCTCAAACCCTCCAGGGCAGTCAGAGAAGTGCCCTGGACTCCGACAGTTTATGACCCCAATATGAGCGGGGGAGCCTACTTCGTTCATCAAGTGACAAGAGAGCTAGCAAACCTTTCCTATGCCTTGGGACACAAGCTTTCTTGGCTGGTTTGTGGAAAAGGTGTGCATAGCTTCCTGAGTCTGGCTTGGTGGCCTGGAAGATGAGCCTTGTACTCTTGGCTAAATTGTGCAGCACTGAGTGCCAGCACAACCCAGATTATGAGAGATGAAAATTTAGGCTTGAGGGCTAGAACCCTCTCACTCAGTATTTATCTGGATGGGCCGAATAAGTTGAATAGCAGTTTTTAATGATTTCTATTTTATGGCATCTTCCTTGTCTTAGGTAAATCCCTTCCTATTCATACATACTTTAAAAAGGAACATTTTGGGCTGTGTGCATAATAATCAAATATGCACAAACATGCTATCAGCATATTACTGACTGAAAGCTTAGATAGTTAAACATAGCTGTTGTAATCGCTATTGAAAAATTTAGGTGTCTATAAAGCCCAGGGGGGAAAAAAAAAAATATGATAAAACACTGTATTTCGTTTGAAAGATGCTTTTAAGAACTTTTTTTTTTTTTTGAGGAGAAAATTCTATAAAGAAGAAACCTGCAATTTGAATGAAAAATTCATGGGAACTTGTTATGATTTCCAAAGTGTGTGGAGACAATTAAAAAAAAAAAGGAAAACCAACCAAAAAACGCAACACTTTCTTCACAGGAGACCTAGCAGCAAAAATTAGTTGGGTAGTCTCACCTTGTCTTGATTTTTTTTTTCCCCAACCTATTAAAAACACTGTAAATGTGATATGATTGGCATTCTCTGCACAAGAGAGGCCAAGGACTAGAATAACACTATAGTTTGCAGGTCAAGAGAAAAGAGTGAATTAGTAGAGTTGGAGTAAGAAACTTGCACAGCCTGGATCCACTGTTTAACTCGGTCAGTGCTGTTAGTCTTATACTTTGATGAACTCTAAATTCACTGAGAAAAGACAGAAAAGAAGTAATAGTAGGGCTGAATGAATTCAGGAGCAGAAATGTGTTAAAGAACCTTTCACCTCCACTGTTATTTCACAATGAAGCAGAATAAAGCCAACTCTTTCAAAAGAAGTTAAAAGGAGTTTCTGGAATGAATCTAGCCAAGGTCAGAAATTCTTATAATTCTTATTATCTTTCAGTGATGTCTGAAGAATATACTCTTGGTCCCACTTTATGATGGATAGGTGCAAAATTACAAGCCTCTAACACTTCCAGCAAAGTTAGGGAAAAGTGTAAAAAAGTAAACGTAAAAAGATAATGAAATAAATCAAATAATGAGTCTCAGTCTCTTGGCTGAGTTTAGTTCAATATGCCATTGTCACTTTGATACTAAGGTCATATAATGTAAAGTTTGATACTTTCCAGTGTGTTCCATCCAATTTTTCTTTAAAATATTATTCCTCCACTAACCATATTTACTTCCCAGAGAAGTCCAAATAACCACACAGTTGAGACCAAAATCTACATTCATTTTATCAGGGCAGCTTTATTAAGCAGCAGAAGAGATGCTCAAAATAATTCTAAATGGGAATTTTCTTTGTGAGGGAAGCAGAAAGCAATACTATTTCCTTCTTCCTGTGTCCTGAGCCCTTTCTCCTCACTCACTGCTACTTTTCAGTATCAACTGTTTCCTTTATTTTGTGGCATCTTTGACTCAAGTTATCTACAGTTAGGTTTCGAGACAGTCCTCATAAAATTTGTCTTATTTGATCTGGATTTTTTGTATTAGCACTATGGTGGATAGTAAAGACATAAATTAAGACATAGTGCTAATTTAATAGCATTTGGAAAGGTCTTGCTTTCCGAATATTGTCCCTAAGTCGACATATATAGGGATTATATTGCACTAAGTTTATGAAAGAATATTTCCACTGGATCTGTTTATTGCAAGAAGCTAATATTGAAGAATCTTAAGGTTATTTCTAATACTTGACTTATTTAATGATTATTTTATTAGAAGTTAGAGCTCCACTTTCAATGAAATAGTTATTCTGCTTGACCTTTATAGCTTTAAAGCTTGTTCTTTTTTTTCCCATCAATTCATCTATGTTGGTGAACTTCAAGATTTCAAAAAATATATGGTCTTAATGCAATGTAAATGAAACAAAACATGAGCTAGAGAAACAACAACTTAACCAACCACACAAAACCCCTAAAAAGCCTAGAATGCCATGATCTTCAAAAATAAGCCACTACAATAATAAGACCAAGTAGAAGGTCTTTGTAATATGTAACAGGAAATACAGAATAGCACTAGCATAGTTTAAAAGTAATTATTTTGTATGTTAATTTTATAATATAAGCAGTTGTAGGTGGAAAGCATGGAAGTAATTAGCATTACATGGTTTTTGTTGAGAAAATAGACTTCTTGTAGTACTGTTGCTTATCTTTGCTGTCTCTCTTGCAGAAGAAATATGTAACTTCTGAATATGTAAGTAACTAAATGGAAATTTATAACATCAGATGTAGAACATTTTAGTCTGCCATGGGGGTATTTCCTTAAGTTCATATCGGTGTAGTTTTTTAAATGACTTATTGTAATTAAATTCTATAAATAATTGTAGTTCTAGGAAGTGAACTAAGAAAAAAGTACATCATGAACAATGGCAACATTTGGTAAGAAATTCTAAATATGAGGCACTGTAAGAATTTCAGTGAATACATAGAGGTATGAGATAGCCAAACATAATTCAAATAATCTTAACAATAAACTTGACTTTTCCCCTATTTTTGACCTTGCATGGTTGGGTATAAAAATGTCTTTTGATGATTTCATTCCTGCAAATGGACAGATCACACATGGTTTAATGAGGAAGCTGAGAGTCATGGCAATTGGGAAGCAAGTCTATGGTTTAGTGAACAAGTAAATGCAATTCACATGAACAGTAGCACATGCATTACAGCCTTGTTTCCACCTTCCTGTTTTACATGCTGGAGCGTTCTGAGCGCTGTTTACTGCCACGGTTCCCTGGGTACCATGGGCTTCCCTCACCTGAATGCTCAAACCACTTATTACTTCTTTATTTACATTTCAATTGACTTCAATCAGCAAGCAGTAACTAGGGTGCTTATTTGATCACTGAACACTTGAATACATCCTGCTATGTCCTCATGCTGGATTTTGAATTTTATACTAATTTTGCCAAAGTTTTTTTATCTGACTCTCCTTTTAGTGTGAAGACTGAGGAAGTTATGACTGAACCAAAGAAAGGAAGAATAATTTCTGTTGGCTTTGAAAGTTCCTAGAGCTTTTTTTAGTTCTTAGGAATTATGCCATCTGCTATAAATACTTTGAATAAATTTTAACAGTGTTAGATACTGTTAATATGAAAGATTTAAGTCACCTTGATAGTGCTTTTTTCCTGAGTGGTTATAGGTGGATACCTACTGAAAAGCTTACAGTGCCTTATATTCATATTTATTTCTATGTCCTCTTTTCAATGTCTAAAGGTTCTTCTATTCTTAGAAGAGGACTTATACTCTGGAGATTAATTTAGCATAATTTAAGTACTAGAATCACATAGACTATTAAGGTCCTTTGGATTTCATTGTAATTTTTCACTTCATAGTGACGTGGGTTGATTCTGATTGCCTTCATAATGATGTAAATCAAGATAACACCACCAAGAGGCTTGGACTTGGTAACTTTTTTTCAGGGTTTCTGTGATACATACACAACTATCATAGGACAGGGCTATTACTAAATCAATACATTTTCTGTGGGTTTCTTAGCTAGATAGTGACGTTATTGGAATTTGTTAGAATTTTATCTCCAAAATTGTGCATCTATATCTGAATTGAATACCTGTACTAAACTGTAGGTTTTTTTTTTTTCTTTCTTTTTTTTTTTTGCCTATAAAATTTCCTCAAGCAATTTGTTTAACAAGTAAGGTACAAACCTGCATGAACAGAGTTGAGAGCAGGATCTGACCTAGTCACTTCAAATAAAACGCACTTGAGAGCTCTTAACTTGATCAGTTAGGCTGTTTATTTTCTGTTCTAAAACTACCAAGAATGTAGAAACCTCATGATAAATGCAACAATCACTCTGCAAAGTATATGGGTAATTCTTCAAAAGTAACATAATTACAGCTCCCAAAAAGGTTTCAAAAAAGCTTCACAGTAGAAAAAATAATGATTATTCCGTCAGAGTAAACTAAAGACATGACAGCACAGTGGCAGTGGTAAGATGTCTTTTGCAACACTCAGACACACCAGCCCTCACCGTGTGACTCTTCTTGCTCATTCTAGTTCAAATCCTTTCATCTTCAGCCCAGAGAGATTGCCGTTTATTGAGAAAACATTGCTCACTCACAAAGGTCATAGGGCTCTTAGGTCCTTGGCGTGCACAATATCTGTATGGCATTGGGATAAATACTTTTTTCCCAATGATTTGCATCAAGATAAAAATTAGTTTGTCTAACTCATCCAGATGCAGTAATTTGATCCTAAGATTGCATATCCTGATTCTGTCCAGGACAGAGTTAATTTTTGCCGTAGCCATGAGGAGGCAAAGCCTGGAGCCCTGTGGACATGGGTAGGATGTTATTCTCTACCAGCTCACATCAGTTACTAGGAGTGGGGATAAGGAACTCTCTGGCTTCTGAGAAGAAAGGTATGGTTTTCCAGTGGAGTAGAGTGGTGCTGTGGGAAACCTGGCCACCGATGTTCATTGTTTTCATGATCATAGAATGGAATGTAACTTCTAAGTAAAAGCTAGTCAAATCTAGCTGAACTTCATATTTGAAATTGAATATCATTCTATTTTTTTTGGCCTGTAAGTGTTCATGTATTAGACATTTATGTATTTGTATGAATACCTACAAGCATGTATAAGTATAGACAAACTCAAAATAAGATGATCAGGAAGCAGTACTAGAAGTGTGTGAGTTGTGTAAAAGGGACAGGTTATCATCTTAGCTCCTCAAGGATTGTGCTTCAAATGATGGTGCCTTTAGAATGAACTTGAGAAGTGACGTACATTTTTGCCTTCACAAACACAGAAATGAAAAGCCAAACATATTGATGAAGCTTCAAGAGCCACGTGACGTGGTTCACAGCTAGAATCATAAGCTGATTTTAAAGATTGGTGTAATACATCCATTCCCAAGTGTATTGCAGAATGACCTGTTCTGCACAGACTTGTTAACTGGTGGTGGTTATGCATATTAGATTAAAGAAATGTGAGGAAAGGAAAAAGAGTAACTATTGTTCTGCCTTTATTGTTTTTAACTCGATCTGCCAAACACCTTTATTTTGCTGCAACTATTTGATTCAACAGGCATGTCTCCCTTTCTTTTTGTTAGAATTATATGTGATCCTTTCATTTTTTTTTCAAAATAATTGACTGTTTTTGAAATATTGATTTTTATTAAAAGTATGAATCATACAGTGTGCTGAATATGAGCTGTGACACAAGTGAGTGAACATACAGCGTGTGATAGAAGTCAACCTAGAAAGGAAAATAAGATGCTAAAAAAGACTCCCATTACTCAGTCTCTCAGAGATTCAGACTTGTAACATATAAGGCAGATGAACATTCCTACGTATGCATATGTTTCGATTCTGAATCTTCTTGGCATACCTAGGACAAGGAAAACCCAAGTTCATACTTCTTGATGGCCTTAAGCTTTCTTTTTCTGCCTGAAAAATGAATTGCTTATTGTTTATTAATGTGCCAAACATGAATTTTTAATGGATTTTGTCTTTTCTTAGTTATCAGTTTAGTAAGCAGCATTAGATATACTTTCTTTTGGAAATCAAGTTCAGAGAGAATCTCCCAGTTTGTGTCCATAACAGTACATATTTCATGAGCTTTCATATTTCATACTGAGATAAAAGTATTACTGACTTCTTTTTTTTCGCTTTTATGGTCATTTGCTATAAGCCATCTCCTTGAGCAATTCTAAAGGCCCTATGGGATGCTTAATAGTCTGTGGCACATATCATGAAGTACAAATGATTGCATATATCAACAGACTGCAACTAGTGCTTATTTTAATGTGAAAATCTATATGAAACTGAGCCAAGTATGCTGTATGATATAATTGGCTCAGTACAACCTATTCTTGTAAAAGCATTCTTTCTATAATTAAAGTAAGAACTGAATCCTACTGGGTGATTATTTCCTCTGTGATTAGAATATATTTTGAATCCTATTATAGATACAGTCCTCCAGATCCTTTGACTGGGTTGTGAGTTGAATGATACCCAGTGTTTTTCTTAAAGCCTTCACTTTATGAATCAATTAGGAGAGAATCTTACTAGTCATTTTTAAAGCAGAAAAATGTCATATGCTAGAAAAAGAAAGCTCAATTGCTGGAAAATAAGGTTTAAAAAACCCAATTAATGAAATAAATAGCAATTGTCAATTAATTCTTTCATTTTTGAGATATTTTTGCTGTTTGGAGATTGAACATTAAATAATCTTTGTGATACTGAGCCCCATATTTGACTAGTAAGCCTTAAATCTCCAGCAAGCTTGAACAGTAGAGGAAATCTCAGCTATCTTCAGAAAACAAAACCCACTGAGAAGTATATTGATGTTCAGCTAACTCTATAGACCATTGATCTGTTTTCATTTGCAAACAGAATGTATATTAAAATTTATTACTAAAGTATATATTTTTATGCCACTGTAAAACTAATAGATTTTAATCTAGGTTTGAATTTTACTCAAGGGCAACACTCATCCTCCTTTGATAACATAAAAATTATGTCAAGTACTGTTAAGTGAAACAGTATATAACTGAGAATGTAAATCTGCAGTATTTCCCAATTCTACTCTTAAATAAATAGAATATTTAACAAGTTATGTAAGACATAGCACTAGACAGTTCTTCCATGAGAAATCTGACAAGTCTCTTCAGTCGCATCATATTTGATAGTCAATGTGTTCTACTTTTAAGGAAACTGAAGCTACATGAAAATTATTTTCATGAAAATGATCCTGCATCTATTCCTTTTCATACAAGAGTTACATTATGAGTGGATTGATCCACAGATTTTAAATGTGTTTTTCTGTCAGAAATATTAAAATATTAATTAGAATATTTGTCATTACCTAAAATGCCATCTAGCAATTGTTACACATCTCCATAAATGAATTAGATTTCCATAGCTCAGAAAAGCTCATCCAATTTTGCTTTTTAGTAACTATTTGGGCATACTATATTAAACAGTGTATTTAGTAATTGTGTAATTATCCAGTATCTGCAATAGGAACTTTCCTGACAGGTACACCTGTTTTGTAAATAAATATCCTTTCTTGGGGAAAAGTTTAAACAGGTTCTTTCAATTAATTCAACATCACTGTACTTTTCAAATATCCAATAGTTACTATTGATGATAACAGACACATGCATTGCTTCCTAGTTACGTTTTTCTCATTATATAATTTAATGCATTTTTTATGTGGACAAATAGAAGATATGAAATGACAGAAATTTCCAAGTAGATGCTTACTTTCATTTATCTGGTCTTTGGGAAACTGTAGGTCCTTCTGGAGCAGGGGGTGGATTGAGCTAGAGCTTAAAGCAGAATTTGCATAAGCAAAGGTCATACAGTTCCCCTCACAACTTCTCATCAACAGCCTGCACCTGGATAAAGATGTACAGATAAAACTGCTCCCCTTGGCTTGCCCACTTCCCCCTACCTTTTTTACAGTCAAGCATATACACTGTCATATCCTCCTTTATGCTGGGAGAAAGAGTAATCCTCAACCTTCAAAGTAAAACCCCTTTTGTGGTGCAGGTGCTGAGAAAATTGCGGTGTTAGTGTTGTAAGGAAAAGGGAAGGGGGACGATAATGTCACAGTACAGTAGTTCTTATTACTAGGGACGTGTAATAAGGATGACAAGTGCTCTATGTATTGTTTATTCCATAAATACCATAATTATTTTATCCTTGCATGGTGACATCGTCAATATTGTAACAGAACACTTTGCACAGTTGAACAGCTGCAGAATCATTGTAACATGTAAGCCTGTGTTTATGTTTTGCTTGCTTCACTGGGATAATATAAAGCTTTATTTAAACTCAAACAGAAGTAATAAAACTACATATGTTAAAATCTGTGGCTCACAAAACTTGTCTACATCGTTCTTACCTTTTTTAGACCACTTAGACTTCAATTACAATTAGCAACATGGCTCCTCTGGCAAAGTCCTGCTGTTGTCAATTAAAAATTTTGGTACCTAATATTTATGCATAACTTAAAAAATATAAATTGATTGCTCTGTAATCATTTGAATTTTAAAAGGAACAGTATTTGAAAAAACAAGACTTTACATTATCAAAAATCACTCAAATATGGAGTTTTAATGCTAGCAGCAGTGTGAAATTGGTATTATTTATGAAGGTTTTTGGTATTTGTATTTTCTATTCATCCGAAGATGTAGATTGTCTAGGTGTGACCAGCAATCACAGGTAAAGCACTTTAAAATTTTCATAAGAGAGTGTAGCAGTCTAGTCAATATGTCAGTAATATTGTGTTTTGCATCTCTGCTAACGGATTGTCTGTAGATTGCTGGGTAACCACCAAATATATTTGGTAAGTTTTGTAGTTCCAAGATGACAGAATGCATATTTTATGCATGAATAAAATTTCTAATTACCTTCTAAACCTTGTCTTCCTGTTCCTATAATATTAAACATTATTTACTTGAACTCCCTTCAGTGGGACTTATTTACATTACTAGAATACATTCATGTGCATGAAGTCTGCAGAAGGGGCTTCTTCATGTATTGTGTATGCAAGTAAACTATTACTCATTAGTGAAATACATAGCACCCTGTTGCTTAAATGCTTATCTACCGGTTAAAAAAAAATAGGCAAACATGTTTGCTGTCTCTTTTGTACCATTGGTATATTAATATAATTTAGATACTATATTCACAAAATATGGGGAATTGCTTTTTGAATACTACAGAGTGAAAAATTGTGAATGACTACAAAGTAGTTGGCAATTCACACATATACACATTAATAAATGCTTTGTAAATTCACATAATGTAATGAAGCTAAATGAATCTGTGAAAGTTTGCCTTTCACAAGAATCAGTAACAACATAAGCAGTAATGCAGAAAGAACTGTGCTGTACTCATTTAGAGCTTGGCTTCTGGTACTTTAGCTTTGTCATGCTGCTGGAATTATATCCAGATATTAATCTTCTGGACAGTGGTATTGAAAATTTTTCAGTATTAAATTGAGCTAATCTTACTTTATTGATTGTGGTTATCTCTCTTTCTTGAGATTCAACAGAATGCAAGGAAAACATGTGTCTTGTTTTACATGCTTGCATAAAAAAATCTTATGTATTGAGGTACAGTCAATACATTGAAATATTGTATTCATTGGATTCACCTGCATTGAATGTATGTGAATAAGATTACTGCTATTGATTTATGGTGAATATCAACTAGACCCAAGTAGTATTATATCATACTGTTTTAATGATTCATGTGGATTCATTTGTCTTTTGCACAGACATAGCAAAATTATTCTAGTTTTGATTGAGAGTTTCAATTAGATAGTTAGCATTTTGTGTGTGTGATACTGCAGATTTCTATGAAACAAACAATTTGCTTGAGCTGCTAGATGACTTTTGCCTTGTCATGAATGCTTTTTCTGTACCATGCAGGATGTAGTATATAATAGTTTACAATTCTTTGTGAAAGTGAATATCAATGATAAGTCACTTTTGTAATGCTATAGCAAATGAAAGCATAAAATGTTTTACGATGAATTAAAAAGTAGAGGAAATACTTTAATGTTTTGGCGGAGTTTTTTTTGCCGTGTGCTGTTTTGCCAAAGTAACACTTAATTACCATGCTAAGCTGTATGATGTATTAGCATAGAAGGAGAATATTGCTGTATATTATAACTGTAAAATCGTTTGGCTGCAACAAAATCTTCTTACAGAAGGTAAGCTGAAGAAGAGATTAGATTTTAAACAAGTTTTACGTGCAGGCTGGCAGTTTCTCATGAAGGCTGTGCTGCCTGTCCTAGTCCGGGGGTTCAGAGAGCAGCAGAGTTACCCGGCTGTCTCATTGCTTTGCGGTTGTCTGGATGGATCTGCTCACTTCACCCAGAAGTACTGAGGCATGTCTCTAGTGATAAAAGGCATAACTGTTAGCTGCCAAAGGGACAGTGTGTTTGCTGCTGTCATTTCCCATTTTGCTGACAGACCGGATCTTGCAGTCAGAGCTCCCACTGAGTAGCGTCCAGGTCCTGTCCTCATGAACATATGGAGAACATACACATCAAGGAGGAACAACTCAGGGCCTTTGCAAAAAAAGCTTGCAGCTATAAAATCACATCCCCTTTTCTCCAGCCTTGCAAGCTGTGTTTAGCAAATTTTTTATCTACTGAGAATGCTGTTCTTCAGAAAAATATTAAGTGCTGAAAACCATTGTGGATTTCTTCATTAAGTAGAAATTTTATAGGAATCACATTATTACTCCTCTCAGTGGTCTGCCTGATTTCTAAGTGAAGCTTAAGATGATTATTTTGATGTAAAAATCCGGCATGGAGTTGCTCTTGATTACAAGAGATCCATCTCTTTTGCATGATTTCATGACAGATTCTTTCATGCCTTTTACTTTGAAAGGAAAGGAAGCTGGCCAGTCAACTTTTTAGAATGTGAAGTATCAATAACAATGTTAAATGCTTTGTTAAAGATTGGAAGTGTGGATCATCAAAGCTTTCTTTAATTTAATAGCCTTTTTTTTAAAGTAAGGATGACTTGCAAAGAAGAAACAATGGATCCCAGAACTTTTCTATATCAAAATTCCTCAGTTCTTATTACCTCTGAATGCCATTATGTGGGAATATTAATATTAACCAACCATGGTAGAGGAGGGGTAGGAACCTCATGAACTTTGAGGTCCCTTCCAACCCAAACCATTCTAGGATTCTAGGATCGTAGGATTGAAAACAGTTTCTGAAGTTTTTGTCTGGCTTTGAGACCAGCTGGTACGTTTGGCTTCTTCCATAAAATGAATCCATCTTCAAAGCAGGGTGACAGCATTGAAATTACCTTCTGTGAATTGGCTTGTATTAATGTAATTGTTCCTTGGCTTGTGTAAGTCTTGACCTGTGGGGACACAGTTTGGAGACAGCTGTTTGGCTTTTGTCAAAACCATCCTGGGACCATGTAAGCAAGAGTGATCAAGTGCTGATATTTAGGGATATTAGGTCTGTTAAATTTAATAATATTGCTGTAATCTTTTATTGTTTCAGAATCACTTCTGGTTCTACTTGTCTGGGTTTTCCACTAGAAATTCTAATACAGTGTAAGCAATTCTGTAACTGTGCCTTTGATCCACAGCTGGCTTGAGTGATTTTGAGCACCTGAGTATAGCTGGTAGGTGTGCCTGGATAGGAGTATGTTTAGAAGAGATATGTGAAACTGGATCCTTGTAATTAGTGTATGCTGTACCCTGCATTACAGAAACCACTCCAGAATTTTTTGTGTTGAATAGCTTCAATACTTTCTGCTTCTCAGGTTTGTCAGTCACAATATAAGGCATCTAATGAGTTTTCATAGTAAGAAATCAAGCTTTTTCGTGCAAATACATCCTGGATGGTACTGAGATGATATAATTTTACATATATGACATTAAAAGTTAAAAATTGAGATGGATTTAGAGAGACATTTTAAATTTGCATTTGTTAATTTGGAAGCTCAACTGCTAATTTTCCATTTGAAGAGAGTAAGAATAATAATAATTCTGTGCTTTCAGGTATTTGTTTTAGGTAAATTCTAATACAAATTCTCAGATGAATCAAAAAAGACTTCATTGGGCTCAAAGTAAACATTCTTCTTTACTGCCTAACAATAAATACGACCAAAGCAAATTACTAGCACAAGTACTGGAAATATAAGGGGTTTACATTTGTACATCAGTTTCAAGATGAAATGCGTTATGTCTTGCCCACATATTCATATAAGCAAAATCATGCATGCTCAGAAAGTCAGGTTTCCATATGCTAATTTAGCCTCCTTTGATTTCCCTCCCAAGATTGCACACATTTTCTAGGAGTAATAGTTGTCAAAGGACAATAAATATCATTGCTACATTACAACCTCATCTTACAATTAAAAAAAAAAATATTTCAGTAAAAAATTAAACTACTTCTTTCATTTGAAGATGGTCACTTGGCATTGCCTGGATTTTGAAATAAACACACTAGATAACTCTACGAGTTTTAAAATATAGACCTACTAATTTAAATAATGTATGAAGACTCAAAAAATCCAGGTAATTTTACCAGCATACTACTTGTTGCCAGATAAATTCCATCTTCGTTGTGGAGATTATGGATTATTGCAAATAGCCTTGATGAAAAATGAAGTCTAATTCAAAACATCCAGTCAAACACTACCTACATCAATACCATACAAGAAAGTTTTCCAGTAAAGCTGAAGTTACCTTGAAATTGTTTTTTTCTAGTATATATTGAAATTGTCTCTGAATTTGACTTGTCTCGTGACAAAAGTTCTTTTCAGAGAGTATTTGTCTCTTCAGTGATTTTATTTAATTTTCATTTATGTTAGTAGATTATTTGTAGGCAGTTTCATGAAAATAAATTATTTTGCAGTTATGCAATGAGCTGTTGCTTTATGGATCTGGAGCCTCTTTCTCTCAGTTTCCATAATCAGAGTTCTTACATGACAAGCTAAAGGACTACGGAGCTTTTGTGCATCTTTATTCCAGGAGAGTTCTCTTCAATATTTTCCTTTGACAAACCTGTGCACTATAAAGATTATTTTTTTTCTGTCTTTCTGCATCATATCTCTAGGAACCTGTAATGTAGAGATATTTCCAATGCCTCACCATCATTCTTTTTCTGTTTTATCATCTATTTCTCATTTCAAGGATTTTCTAAAGTATTGTGAGAGAAGCAAATTATTAGTAAATTCAATTTGCAGACAACAATTTTTAGAAAATCACCCTAAGGGTATCTTGTATGAAATTACACTTTTAGTGGTTTGGAAACTGTGAAGTGTAGAATTTCAATAGAGTACACCTCATTTGTTTCCTGTGGTAGAGGCAGACAAGCCTGAATCGTTGGTCACAAGAAGGTCAATAAAACAACATTCATTACCCAAAGAAGTGATGCAGGGCCATCTGTCAACTTCACCTTTTAATAAAATTTCCCAAAGGGAGACACACTGGGGAAAAAAAGAAAAACAAATTTAACTAGCCTGTTTGACAGTTAGCATGACCCTCACAGTAACTTTGTCTTCATCTTCAGTGGGATGTCAGTCATGGGTTTGCTGTGAGGCTGTTTGCAGACATTATACAAAAGCTTGTGATAAAATGGTTTTTTTTGAAATGGCTTCACTTGAGTTTATCCAAATCCCAAAATGACAAACTACATTCCAAAAGAACTCTGCAAGATCAAGCCTTTTTT
>WAAE01047567.1:0-15772 GCA_013400495.1 Nicator chloris | reverse complement strand
CCTGAATCTTGGCCTTTCTGGTTAAAAAAAAAGCTAAAAAGCCTTTTCTAAGCTCAAGCTATATGATAAAATGTAGGTATTTTAAAAGTAATTAAGATAAGCTCTCCTGTTAATGGCTTCAGAGCTTTTTTCCTTCAAATTGTTTCCGTTCACATCTAAAGATTTCTCTGAAGTGCTTCTCATTTGTAATGCTTTTTTTACCCCACTGTGGCTGAATATAGAAACTGATTACCAAGTTCATGAATTTTCTGAAGACCAGTGCAGGCAGTGTTAGCATCTGCTTCCTGACTGCTATTTATAGATTCTGATTGCTGTGTTTCTAGCAGAACCAGTCCCTTCTTTTAATGATACTTCAGGCTTTAAATAGTTCTGCAGCCCTTCATGAATTCCAGAAAATCATTAAAAAATGTAACTTCTTGTTCATAGTTTCACTGTAATTGCTTGGTAGTTGGTTTAAGCATGGTATTTACTGTTAATAATTGTGAGGTTTTCTGACCTGTTTCTGATAGAAATAAAAAGTAACATTTTTTTTGGAACTAGAATACAGAAGTTAAGGCTTCTCAAGTAGAGATTTTGAGAATTTCAAGTAGAGATTTTGAGAATTTTCATTATGCAGAATTAGAGTGGGTTTTTATTACAAAATGTCCTTCTTTCAGTTTATTTTAAAGCACCGGTTCATTTAACTGTATTTTTGGTTTTCCTCCTTTGTTTGATATTCTTGATGAATTGAACAATGTTACATCTTTATGCAATTGGACCTAAAATACTTAAGGCATTTTCTGACTTGGGGAGAAAAATGATGATTGGGTGGTGTCTTTACCAGATAGCATTCAAAAATTATCCTAAACTGCTGTGAAAATGTGAGAGCAAGCGTGATCTGTAGCACTTTGTCATGGAAAAGTTACCATCATAGAGAATGAAGACTGGGTTCAAGGAGCTCAAGTATCAGAAGGGAACATAATGCTAAGTGTTCAAATTGTGAGTGATGGTGAGCATGAAAAATGAAATGTTTCTCATCTGAAAAGTAGTTGCAGGATTTCTCGAGTATTAACTCTAGATGCTTAAGCATAAAAAACCCCAGATAACTGGAATAAGACTCAGAACACAGACTACAGGAGGTTTTATTTCAAAGTGAAGATCTTCCAAAATTTAATGATCAAAGGTGCATGTACTCTGTTGTTTATGTACTGATACTTTTGCAAGCTAGCAAAGTATGTTCAAAGATGGGGCAGAGAGGTCAGTTTCTGTATGGCTTAAATATTACTGCTGATACATCAGTTGTTAAAGCTGCCTGGGCTTGGGAGATGATATGTTTACATCATTTGAAGCCTGGCATTTAAAGATTTCTAAACAAAAGCTTCTGTTTTAAGTTTTTTTTGCCAAGATATCAAACAAACTGAGAGTCACACGGGTTTTTTAGTATCTGGAATGTCTGCTAAGTTCCTGAGGGCTGGAAATGTTCAGCAGCTGGAGAAACAGAGCTGTGAGTATCATTTTCTTCCTGGACCAGTTGAGGGAGAGGACGCTTGAATTTGCTTTCTAAAGGGACCCCATTTGGAGGTTTCCTCCCAAATTTGCCCTAAACCAAGACACAGAGTAAGACCTACATTTCAATGCCTTTAAACAGAATCTGAAAACTAGGTACAATCTAAATAATCTAAGGTCAGATTTTATATGACACCATACTCATAGCATTCGTAATAACGCACAGTTCATACATAAGGGGTTAGAAGTAAATTTAGAAAACCTTGATGAAGGTATTTCCAGAATTTCTTAAGATTATCAAGGCTCAGGAGATTATAATTTGCATCATAATTTTTAATTTTGCACACTGATTTAACTCTGATCTGAAATGTGGTTTATCAGTAAATGTCACTGGATTTTATCCTTTGATGTGAATGTGAGAGTAATTTTTTTCTCTTTTCATTGAAGTTTTTGAGAGACAAGCGGGCAAGAAGTACAGATTTCTGACCCTAGGACATTTCACATTAATGCCATCATTTTAATGGGGTTTTTGTATGTTCCCTATTGATAATGCATCACCTCTTCAGTTTTCATATCAGTTGCTGACAGCAAGCAGATACAAGAGACCAATCCTACTATAGATTTTATGTTATGTGTTACAAAGAAGACAAATTATATCAGAGTTGTTCATTCTCATGTATTTAGGATCTCAGATTCCTTTGTCTCTGCAAGCAGATAGTGCTTACATGCTCATTTATTTAGTTAGCTAAGATCTTTAAGGTCAGCATGATAGAATTATTGGAATTTAAACTTGCTGAAGATCTGTCATGTACTGTTCTTGTCACAGCTTTGTGAATTTCATGATCTTTGGTCTTTGCAGAGACTAACTTGTCCTTTTGTTCCAAATACCAGCTTATGGTATTTGCTTTTCAGAATAGAGTACTAAACAAACCTGAGTGGTCTTTAGAGCACTAAAGAAGTTTCAAATGCTGGGCATTTTTTCAGATTATTGGTATTTTTTTTCCCCATTATTGTTGTGTGTAACTTCATGGGGACCTTTTTGGTTGTGTTGTTGGGTTTTTTTAAGTGAAATGACTTTGATGTAATGTATTCTTTAGCAACACAAGAAATGAAGGAGATGTGAATAGGTCATAATTGTAATTATAGCTCCTGGAATCTTTCACATACATCTCATTAAATTTTGATTTCGCAAAAGTTTTTTTTCCCTAAAGCAAAATTCCTAATAATGTTAACTATCTTCTTTCATCGTGTGTTTGTTTTCTTCTGTGTGTTACATTGTCTTGCTTATTGAACAAAAATACATACGATACAGTCAGTAAGTCATGAACACAAGTGATACTTGCATTTAGGTGCTCAGAGATACTTGTATTGTTTACACCTGCTTTCTTGTTATCTGCTGAAATGTCACTTAGGTTTGATTTTCTTTTAACATGATTTAAACCATGCAGGAATTGTAGTACACTGTGCATCTTTTAATTTAGTAGGTTCTCTGTGAAATTTATCCCTGTGAATATTCAAGATTTTTTTAAAAGTTTGTTCCTAGGTCAGCCATAGGAGGATGATGTGGTTAAAATACACAGTTAAAGAAATGATTGTGAAAGTACTTTCACAGATCTTTGTTGGGAAGTAAAAACGGCGTGCAGTAATTTCAATCTGGCTTTTACATTTTTGTTTTATTAGGTGCTTAAAATGCAGTTTAAGAGATACTCCATGATACTCCGTAACAGTGCAAAATTAGATAAAATAAAATAGTAATGTATGATTTTTGACCATGTCTTTCTCAAAATTCTTCACAAGCATGTATGTTATCCTATTTGTTAAGGTATGTTAGGAAGCTCCTGCTGATTTCAGTGTCCTCTGGCACTTGCTTTTACTTCCTCTGGTCTCAAGTTTTTGACATGCAGGCTGATCCCCTGCTTGGAGTGGCGTCTTGCAACACCCACAGGTGGGACAAGGAGTGGAGTTGAACAGAAGATAGGAGAGGATTTAGTAAGACAGGATAGACCACTGTGACCAGGCACAGGGCTCAGTGAGAGATGTGTACTGACTGCTGCTTATATGTAACTGAATCCTTTTTCGTTTCTCCTCTTACTTTGCCCCTGTTTCCAGCATGTTCTCATCACCCCCACTTTCCCACCCTTGACACTTTCTTGAAGCTCTGCTTAATGAATTGGTACAGATCCACAGGCGTTATCAGATATCTGTAACACCCATGTACTGTCACTTCCTCCTTATCTGTTATAGAGTCCAGACTGGTGCTCTTCAGAGCTATGCCTGTGATTTCTTATTAGCCTGTCAATTAATGGCTGAAGAGTTTTGGTCATCTTTATGATCTTCCTTAGTGCATACTTATGATGGTTGTGCCTCTCTGTGGTCTTTTTATGGCTTTCTCTGTGTGCTCAAATGGTTCATTACCTGATAACAGCAATGAATGGGGTGCTCTCAACTTCCTTATGCCCTTACACTTTCTCATTAGCTGTATCGTTGGAGGTAGTGATGATAAGGCAATTCCAATTAGCTGCTGAGAACAGGAAATTGAACCAATGAAGGCATTAGACAAAAAATATTGTGGTTTTAGATAAGCACAGTTTGTGAGGTAAATAATAGATGGGTAAAAGTTTAAAGTAGATTTTATGATTAAAGATGCATTTCAAGCTAAGCAAGGTCAAGGGATGCCATCAGGCAGTAACTTGTTCACTTGAGTAGTGAAGGTTGTCACTGTATTGAGTTGAAGATATCACAGATTTCAACTGTTAGAGAATTACCTATTATCTGTGTCTCAAGATTTCTGTAGGATTTATATTTTTATTTCTACAAATATGCAGCAGGGTGTGAACTGCTTTTGAACCTTCTGTTACAGGGTGGTAGGAAATCTTAATCTGTACAGTTGTGATGATTATTCATAGAGAAGTTTAATTCCTTAAAGAGAATGCAGTTGTAAAAATTAGTACTATGTTGTAGTGCTGAATATGCTTCACTGAAATGATTATTTTATACATTTTTGACATTTCTGAAGATAGAAATAAGTTATCCTGCTATTTATTTTGTTTTCACTGCTGTAAATTGCTGTAAGCACACTATAAATACTTACAAGTGACATTTTTATATACTCTTTCACCACAGCTTTTTTTTTTTTTTTTTTACAGAATCCTGTTGTGTCCAGTTCTAGCTGGTCTGAAATAGATGTGCTGATTCTGACTGGAACTATTGGCCATGTTTTGAGTTTGGGGGCAAGCAGTTTTATAGAAGAGGAGCATCAGACCTGGTATTTTCTTATCAATACACTTTGTTTGGTGCTCTGTCAGGAACTTTGTAGAAATCATTTTCTTCTGAAAGAATGTGACCTTCAACACAGCACCAATGTGAAGCAAAATTTTGGTAGTCTTGGGGATGCCTCTGAATGCAAGAATATAGACATTCCAGCAGCAAGCGATTCAAAACTGGGCAAGGCCACCTCTTCATCTGAATTCATAAAAGGATCAGACAAGTGGATAAGCTTAGCAACGCCATGGATCATCCTTATTTGCTGTCGGCTGCTTCGATCCTTGAATCAGACAGGTGTCCAGTGGGCTCATCGGCCAGACTTTGGACACTGGTTGACAAGGTGGGTATCTGATTTACTGTCACACTTTCTGCCTTATTTAAAATTTAATACATGTTTCGTTTGGTGAAATATGTATTTTTTCCATATGGTCTTTGATCAGAAAGTGCTGCAAACATACAAAGCAGATAAACGATGAAGTGACATAAGTTATTTTTCATTGCCATTTCATGCAGGAGTAATTCCTTGTGTACTGTCAGTACTTTATAATCTTTGCCCTGCACCATGACTTATCTAATTAATGCCAATTATACATGATAGGTTTATCAGAAGCAAAAAGTAAATATTTTGCATGTGTAAGTCAACAGTGTCTGGTTTGAGAAATTAAAAATCACTTAATAGAATTAAACTCTTGAAATTAAGGCAGGAAGGTTCTGCATAATTCCAAAATTTATGAAGTCACAGGAGAAGATGCCACACATAGAATTCTTCCTTGTCTATCACATGCTTGTAATGTGTGGGTGAAAAACTGAAGGAATTTTTTGAGTGTAATATGATAAACAAAAAAGGAAATTTTTTGCAACTGAAAGTACAGCAGAGAAGGGCTTCTGCTTTTTCTAATATCTTTTAGTGTTTTTTAAGAACTACAGTTATTATTCAGTGATACTTGAACTGTCTCATATACTTCAGTTAGTGAGTGGAGAAGCAATATTTTTGGACTGTCTAGTCAAGGTTTTGCGAACAGCAGATGAGGAGGCTCTGCTGTGTAAGATAAATAGATATCTTGCCAGTATCTTACAACACATGGATGAAATGTCATTCATCATTCATTAAAAATGACATGAGCAAATGGACTAATATGAGGCTTGTTATTTATTGGCAGCCTCACAGATGAAATGCTAATTGCAGTGACAGGCATGAGTGCTGAAAGACATGAGTTATGAGGGAATTTATCGCATTATAGTGGTTGTTCTATACCAGAGTTTTCACCATGTGTTTCTGCTCTTGAGGTGAGGAAATGAGGAAAAAAGTAGTATTTCCTACATCAAGACCATATGATAGATAACTCATTCCTTCATTATGAGCTAAGTCAGTGTGTGAGCAGGATGAGGTGTGATTTGGTGTGACTGTGAGGATTTTTACAATTAATCTTGAGCATCTGCAAAAGATTTCTTTGCCCAATAATGTCCTGAGCCAGATTTTTTCTTCAGACTGTCAGTCCTTTTCTTTGGAGTGTGCTGGTGCCACAAGGCCATGGAACAAGAACCTGATACTCCTGCAGCTGAAAAATTTGGTTTGTTTCAGATACATGCTTTTACTCATGTGGTCTCCCAGAGATGTTTATTTACTCTTGGAAATGTTACTAGACTTCTAAAAATTGTGTGTGCACGTATGGACTTAACTTTCAAAGATCCTATCTTACTTTAGTATGCTCTCACCTTTGATTTCATGGTGCTAAGTATGCCTGGAAAGCAGCAAAAGCTTTTGTAGCCTTGGGCTGGGGGGATCTCAGGGAGAGTGTAGACTGCAGATAGAGCAGGTGCTTCCTAATTTATAACAAAAGTGGGAAATCCTATATGCCCAGCTCTAACACTAGTTGCCTGTCGGGAACTTCCAAGCAACCCACTCAAGTAAAACCAAAGTTTTTAACATCTGTTCTGGATTACTCTGGTTATTTTTGTTGTTGTTGTTAAGGAAGAAGAGGGGTGAAGGGAGGGAGGAGTCTATTCTTGTGTTTGATTTTTGTCCCTGTGAATTGGAATTCAAGTGAATTTAATATGTCTGTATCTTTCTCTGTACTGGGTAACCCCTAACCGGAGCCATGGTTTAACACAGGGTAAGAAATAACCTTCCTCCATCTTCTGGTAAGGTTCTTCATATGCAGCTCCACATGCTGTTGGTTGCCTTTCCTACAAGAGCATGTTGCATGCTGATTGTTGAGTCAGAGTCCACCCAGGCGTTCAGAGTCACTTTTGAAAAGATGGTCAGCCCCTAGTCTGTCCTGATATGTGTAGCTATTTCTTCCAAGGTGCAGGACTTGCCTCTTGCCCTCATTGAACTTCATAAGATCCCTGGTGGGCAATTTCACCAGGCTGTCAAAGGGTCTTTGAGTGTCAGCAGACCCACCTACTGTATCAAGCACTCCTCCCAGTTGTGTATTGTGTGCAGACTTGCTGAGGGGGCGCTGCCCCATTGCCCAGATCATTAGTGAAGACGTTAAGTAGTACTGGCCCCAGTTGGGGCCAACGTCCAAGTCCTGGATAGTGATTGCCCTCCAGGTGGACTTTGTGCTACTAATGGCAACTTTGTGAATCCAGCATTTGAGTACTTTTCAGTCCACCTAGCTGTCCACTTTTCTACCATGAGATTGCCTATGGGAATGTTATGGGAGCTGGTGTTAAAAACCTTGTTAAAGCACGGATAAACAACAGTGCCTGCTTTGTGCTCTTCTGCTGAGCTTGTCTCATCACAAAAATCTGTCAGGTTGATAAAGTATTCTCCTTCACAAAGCCATCACAACCCTATTAAAGCTGTCTGTCTCCCCCTTCAGTAAGGCTGAAGTACAGCAGCTAGATATCAAAACAAAAACATCAGAATTTTACAGGTGAATTTCTTCCTCTGTTCCCTATCAAACTATGGCCTCACATTGAGTGTATTTGCTTAGGTCTTGAAGGAAGTAGAAGAGATAAGATTCTACGTCTGTACTCTTAGGCTATGACTGATGGTTTGGCTAAAACAGTATACCATATGAGCTTTTGCCATACAAGGAAAGGAACTTGTTCTCTTTCTTCTCACCTCACTGGCCCTGTATTTTACCTGTTCCTCTGTCAGTATGGTGAACTGAATCACTGAATAGACATGTCTGGAAAAATAACTCAAGATGTCATGGATCACTTCTCTGATTTACCATCAGTCTTCACAGGCAAATGGGCTGGCTTAGTAAGGAATGCAGGAAGGACAATGTATACAAGTCAGCACTGCTATTGTTGAAATTACTGCAAGAAGAGAATGTGGAAGTATCTGCATCTTTTGAAGTGCTGCAGACAAACAGTTTTTTCTTTCTGCCATTGTCAAACATTCCTTACAAAAACCCACTTGCCTTTTCAATCTAACTTAGAAGCAAGGATTCCCTATCTTATACTTTGGGAAGCTTAAAAAGTTTGTGCAACAGTCCAACATGTTGTGCTATGGCAGGCTAAGAGAACGTGTCATTAGGACTGTCACTGCCGTAGTTCTGCCTTCTCATTGGTGTAACTACTGCTGTGTTTAGGGAGCAGTTGAAAGAACAGAACCCTGGCAGCCCTGGCACAGGTTGGCTCAGGCTGCTGTGGAGCTATCTCCTGACTTAAAACAGTGGAACAATTTTCAGCCTACCAGGAGAATATTATGTATGTCTCCACGCTGACATACCCTTCAGTTGCAACATAGAGTTAAAAGATTAATAGTATTTGAAGTATGACAGTTTTTGGACTTGGATGATGGGATATAGTTGAGTGTGTGACTCTGTTTTGGCTCACTGAACAAACTTCAGAAAGGTTAGGAAATGATGCAACTAAATCTTTACACATCCTGTGGTCTGTAAATTGTCTGGGAATTCCTATTTGGCCAGCATGCTTACATTTTCTTTGGTGGGGGGTTTTAACATCTTTTTTCCTTCTCCTTCACACGATATTAGGAGATGTCTGTTTCCCTAGAGATTTGATAAGGATTGAAATGATGTGTTTTCCTTATAGCATGAACTAAAAGTTGGTGATAAGCTGAATTGCATAAAACACTTACTCCTCTTCCCAAAATGCTTTGCTAGTCTCTAAGGTTGACTGTTATTCTATTTTAGTGTTAGTTTAATTGGTGTAGTTATGTCTTAATAGCATGTTTTTTACTAATAAGAATTTGGAACCTTACTTAGATCATGTGTGCCCTTGTTAGTTTGAGTTTGGGGTTCTCAGGCGTTTTCTAGCCAGCCTTCTATTTTGTCTCTAAGATAAACTTCCCCTGTATTGATCTTTTGGACATCTATGCTCATGCGCAGATTAGTATTTCGCTTAACCAGACAGTGCTTAAGGGGCTCAGCGTTTAAAACAGAGAGACTGTTGTCCAGATTTCCCTGTTTGATGTAAGTATTGTTATAAATGAATATGCTGATTTAATAGTTAAGGATAATTTATTAAATAATGAAAGTATAAATTTGGAAAAAGCCACAAGCGGTTCGACCCCAAGCCAGGCGGTCAGAATCAGGGAAGCCCCGGATTTGGCCTCTATCGCACCAAGTCCCCGTGGGTCTCCGAAGCTGTGTCTGTATGGTTCTGGTTTTTATACAATATTTTTATCTGCGGGATACCAGAGTGAGGTTGTTTGCTTCTTTTGTTCATCTGGTCCCTTTTAACATATTCATGTATTTTCCTTTTTAGCTGCCGCACTTCCCGGAATGGGGTGAGCAGTTTATCCCGTTGCTAGATGAAAATCCTTAGGAATACACTTCTCTTGGCGACGAATATTTATCTTACCATAGATGCATGTTGAATGCATATCACAGGAGTTTTTGCTATATGAGTAATCCTCAGGAATACCCCTTTGGAGACAGTTACCTGTTCTTGGTATCCGAATATCTCTTCTCTTATTGCCGGGTGCATATTATTTCTCGTCACAGGCTTTTGGTTAAAGAAATGCTATAGTTCAGCACGAATTTATTTTGCACCATATATTACAGTATCAAAACACAGAAAATCAATCTAACTATAATGTGTTGAATTTGGCTACTAGGAATGCATTCAGCAGTGCTGAAATAAGGAAAATGTTCTTTGTTATTTGCAGACAGACTGTGAAACCTGAAAAATACTTTGATGGGAAAAAGAGCAAAAAAAAATCAGACAGTAGATGAAATGGAAGAAAACACACAATCTAAATCTGATTGGGAGTAAGGTTTTCTTTTTTATTGGTTGGTATTCAGTTAGCTTTATTTGGTTGTTAATCTTGGTCAGCAAGAGGTAGCTTGGTAGCTGAGAGGTATCAGAGCTGCTATATGGCAGTGTCAGCTTGAAGAGAAGTGACAAGAAGCATCATCATGGGAAGATGATAATATTTTCTTTTAATAATGTGCTTAAACATCCCCAAATGCCCTTCCCCTCAAAGGTAGCACATCTTGTGACTTCTGTGTATTCGACTGTAAAATGAAAGAAACAATTTAAAAAGGCCTTATCCACTTAAGTTATTAATCATGCACATTTACAATTCCTTTCACTCCACTTGTATTTGCAGTAATGAGGTGAAGTCCAAACAGTGGAAGAAAATGTCTTCAACCTTCATTCTATTACCAGAAGTGTAGACCACAAGCTGTTACAGTAGACCCAAAGTGCTCTTTCTTCCTTCCCTTTTCACCAGATTTTCTCTCAGGGAGCTACTGGTTCTTCACTTTCAATTCTGTGGTTTGTGCAAAAGCCAGGACATGGCAACTGAGATCAGATTAGCTTGTTTGTGCTTGTATTTCTGAGCAGACTATCAAAACCATTTAGAACTTTGCTAAATGATCGGACTCAGTGTTAAGCAAATACCATCTCCTTTCAAATGTTATGCTAAGTACGTATGCTTTTAGCTACCTAACTGTACGAACCTTGGCTGGAAAACCTTGAAACTGTAGGTGATTTGTGCTGACCTGACTTTCTTTGCTGTTAATCCTTTTCTTGTTTCTTCAGCAAATGCTGTGAAACATTTGGAAGGGGTTTTTTTTGGCAGCTTTGTATGATTCAAAAGAATTCCAAACAGAGATCACAGAAGATTGTTACCAGAAAACCTGTAAATGAGTTGTATGTTAGTCCCTGTGCTAGCAGTCAAGAATGAAAACTCAATGTGTATTGAGTTTTTTAGATAAAGAGACAAAGATGATGATGAGCATGTGCTGTTTTTTATCCCTGATTTGTCTTGCTCCCATACAATGAGTAGCCAAGGAGAATATGACCTGAATGCTTAAAATTTTCTAAAAATGCTCATTTGAAAGGTTTGGTGGCTACTAAATTAGTTTGTTATATTTTGATCATAAAGAAGGTGGTGCTTGCGTTATCCTCACAGGTTGCTGCAGGAGTCCACTATTTCTGCTCTCTCCATGTGTAGAGGAAGAATAATTGGGAGGAGAAACATCAAGACTGCGTTTTCTGTCTCAGTGTTCTAGATCTTATTCCTCTCACTTTTCTCCACTGGCTTTCAGAGAACAGTGCATCTCGTGGGAATCTTGTTACGGTGTACGAACTGCTTGACTGGGTCCTGCGTGCAGAACTAACAGGACAATTTATCTGCCCTACACCCTTTCCTCCATGACTTTTCAAGCACAACAGCTGGAACAGCTATTGGTTAAGCTCCTGATAAAGTGTATACTGGGAAAGTAAACCTGTTTAAAGTACAATAATTTTAATTAAATCAGAGATAAAACTGGAGTTAGATAAGTGTGATTGAATTCAATGCAGGTAACAGCCCAGGCACACTGTTAGTCTCCTGAAGTTAGTGATCTTTTATCATGGGATTTTAAGTTGTGGAAAACAGAAGATGGAGCCCTTAGCTCTCAAAATCTACACGATGTTCTTAACTGAAGGCAAATTTAGCAAAATTTGTGGTTTTATATTATTTGGGATACTGGGAGTATTTTCAGTAGTCATGGACTGGCAATTCTTGGACTACAGCAGGCTTTCTGAAGCTATGTATTAAGCCATGGGTGCAAATCTTTGCTGTACCCTGTTACATTAGGCAGTGCTAATTCCTACTACTGTAGATTTAAATATAAAACACCGGCTGCATGCTCAGTGAAATGCCCTTGATTCTGAAATGAGTATTACCTGTTAAAGATGCAGGGGAACAAACAAACAAACAAGCTGTATCTGTGATCTTCTCTGCCAATGCTGCAAATTTTGTGTCTATCTCTTGTATGTGTTGACACAATACAAGGTGCTGTAGTTGCATAAGGGAATCAGATTGTGCTAATGAGTTTCTGTGTGTGTGTTTTAAACTATGTAAGTATATTTTTGGTCATTTTGGGTAGGTAATGTGTTCTATAGGTATTAGGGTAGGTAATGTGTCTAAAATTAAACAAATACATTTGTAGTTATTTCAAAAGACAGTTCTAATCCTGTAAGTGCAAAAATCTTTTGTGTAGTGCTAGAAAATGAAATGCTGTAGTATAAGGAGGACACATTTTTTCAAAATGTATAAATAACAAAACCCTAGTTTAAAAGCAGTAAACCCTTTTCCATTATGCAATATGCAGCTCAGTTTTTATATAATTAACAGAATAACTAGCATATGGTGGAACACAATAATTACACTTTTAAATATGCATGCTTGAGTAGAAAACCTCATTAATAAAACTGCTTTTCTAAAAATACTAAAATATTTTACCATATCTCTTGGAAAGCTCATAACAGATACCACTGCAGTGATTAATTTGGTGCTGCATTAATTATTACAGTTTATTTAATATAGTGCTGTAGCTAAGGTTCTATCAAATGTGTTTAGCACTAATTACTGTTTTAAAAGGGTTTTTTTTGTTTTTGTTTTTGTGTTTTTTTTTCCCAGCTCTGAACATAAATCTGAACTCTCTTTCTTGGCTGCAGTCTCCCTTCTTATGATCTTCTTTCTGGTTCAAAGAAGATGCTCCCTGGTTTCGAAAATTGCTATGGCACTCGGGCTCCTGGGAGTCTACAGTTACCGGGCAGCTATTGGAAATGTCATATTTCCATGGCAACATGGTGGCAAAGATATTTCAAAGTAAGTTCATCAACAGATAAGTAACTGTTTTAGCAAGGTGTTGAACTCTTTGGCTGCCAGGTGGTGAGGTGGACAGGATGTTCTCGATTGGAATTACGTTCTTACGAATAGAATTGTAGTTTGTAGGTGACCAGCACTGAATTTTTGTGGTGTGTGCTTAATTTTAAGCCATATGAAGTGGCTTTTGACTGTGACAGATGAGAAGCCAGTCAGATAAGAATTAATATGAGGAAAATCTAGTAGTAATACTCTATGTTTTTGCTACAAAGAACTCTAAATGCATCTCTTGTTTTAGATGGACTTGCCACATCTAGCAGAGCACAAATTTAGCTACTTCATAGTTTCAAAAGTGCCTAGTAGTTCAGAGAGCTGCTTTTCCATACCTTGCTCTTGCAGTTGAGTGTTCTGTAACATGGGCTTTCAAGATGTAACCGTGCCCTTCTCAAGGTCTCACCTGTGCAGCACAGTGCATAGAAAGGATTTTTAGTCTGATGTTAAGTTTCTTAAAGAACTAAAGTAACTGTAAGGAAGCTATTAACTCTTTAACCAATGACTGCTTCTGGCATGTAGCTATGTGGGTTTAGTTTTCTTATACCTGGCTCTGCAGCCTCAAGGTTTACTAAATGTCAGAGAGTTGTGGAAAACTTCCAAAGTCAATGGGAATATTTGAGGAGAAGTAGGAGATTATGGAAGAGAAGCTGTTGAAACCATTGTCTTCTGGGTGTAATGAACTTTCTCTTGCACTCATTTTGAATTTTATATCAATACAAATGCTGCTGGAGCTTCTTAGTCAAGTACCAGAGACTCACAGGATGCATAGAGATGGAAAAAGCCCTGCAGTGTAAGATCTTAGGACATAAAGAAGATCAGGTTTGCTAACGTGGCATATTTTACAAGAAATAGGTGTTTATATGTATATCTGGATATGTTTACATACATTCCATCTCTCCAAATATCGAAGATAATTCTAATTGTATACTAGGGTTAAGGTAACATTGTGTGTTAGTTCTGCTTCATGAGAAAATAATCATAAATTATACTTACTGTGCAGGATTTAGCTCTATGCTTGAAACATACCTGATTTTTGAATGTGATCTCTAGTTTTTGTGTTTCAGTAAAAGCCTTGGAGAATAATACTATCCTTGCAGCATGGGACAGAACACTAAATACAGCAATTGAGCCATGAATGAAATGTGATTAGAGAAATAAGTGCACTACTTAAATACTGAAGTCAAACATTTGCTTGAAACTTGTTCATTCTACAGTCAGCATATGAATCTCAATTACTACAAGATACAAAGCTTTTTGTATTATTTCTATTATCAAGTAAATAGAGAACACAATGATTTACTTAAATTATGTCAGAGCTTTATATAAACCCCAAGTGAATCTTCCCATGGCACACTGTGGCACATGGTTCCTATTTGAAGAGAGGTTCTGCCTCCCTCACATACTATGGTGTCTTTTATTTTGTGTAAAAACAAACAAACCAGCAAACAGTCCAAAACTAACTTGTGTCTATGCCTACCAGATCAGGACATTGTCTCTGTCATAATACCTACCAGTGCACAACACAGGCTGGGTCAGGGCTTCCAGCATGGTCCCTGGCAGTGGCCAGTCATGTGCTGACATGTGGACTTCTCAGGAGTAAAGTACAAGGCTCACCAAACATTATCTTCAGCAAGGCTCCCAGTACAGCATGTCAAAAGAGATGGTAGAGAAATCTTAGTAGATTTCAAATGATAGGTGACATGTTGCAACTGATACTAGCTCATCTTTATTAGATGTTTGATGTGATTGATGTGATAAAAGCTTGTTTAAAATGCAACCAAAAAACTCAGGACTTTACTTTAAATGTGTCTAGAGGCATCTTTAGTGTATTCATGATCTGGAATAGCTCCGGATCCAGGTGCAAGGTAAAGGTAGTTTTGTGTAATATGAGAAAAAGTTGTAGGCAGCCACTGCGTTTTTTGTGCGTAGTGCATTCCTCTCTAAGATGGAGAATCTTTGCTCTTTTTACCTCAGAGTTATTTAAAAAAATTGTAGTCTCTGCAATGAAGAAGATGAGTATGTAGTATACTAAAACAAAATAATAGTAGTGCATTTGCTGAGAAACACTTTTTCTAGTTTGAATCTCTATCAACTGGTTAATTCCGGTTTTCACTCAATTTATTGAACAAGCAAATAGCCCAGCTTATTTCCTAAAGTTTTACATCTAAAGTAAATATGTGATAATAATTACATCAGACTTACCAGAGACTCTGAAAAGGGGCACTGAATTTCTGCATTAACCAGAAACAAAGGAATTCTCTAAACTTTACCTGAAACTTTACCTAAAGAATAAAGGCTTTTACCTTTATTCTTTCTTCCCTAAACAAAAAATCCAATGGGCAATACAGGGGTTTTTATAAAGGGTTACTATTTAAGGAAATAAAATAATAAAACCCTTTTACATAGGCTGTTAGATAAATGACAGAACAGTGCACTGTATTCAGGTTTAGGAAAACCACATTACTGTTGTGTCATGGTTTCACCTTTTTGTCTTGTTCTGTACATGCAAAAAGAAAATTGAGTATGTAAATGCTCTCGCTTATTATTTCTCCTCTTGCTTTTTCTCTCATATGGATGTGAAAAGAAAGATTGAATTCAAGTTTATTTTTAGTAATTGGCAGAGAAGGAATGTGACCTTTCTATGAAAAAAAAAATTATTTATTTACAAAATGTACTTTCTGAAATTTTGGCTAGTGTTGATTTTTTGTGATCAGTTAATTATATTGGTTACATGAGTATAATGATAATTTTACTATTTTTAGAGTCCTGGTCTAGTCCTCTGTATACTGCTGAGTCCAGATGACTCGAGAATCCTCATTTCTGAGTGAATTTTATTAACTTTGTAGGAGACCATGTTCACTCATTACTCATGTATAGAGAAGACTGATAGTAAGTGATTGACTGTTGGAGCCGCACTCTGCCATGCCTCAGACAAACAGACCCAAC